>JANZXR010034469.1:0-41969 GCA_027575705.1 Erythroxylum echinodendron | reverse complement strand
GTGCAAAAATCACATTTTCACAAATGCATGAGCATGAGATGTGTTGTCCTAATTTCTCTGATTGGTCTTCTCGTATATCCGTTTCCCTGGTCCGACCCGTTATATGGAAACGGGATGTTACAGCTTTGTTGTAGAAGAAATATTATTGCATCATACAATATCTCATATTGTATTTTCCTCCTTACATAAAATCATACCCTTATGAATTTAGTTATGGAGATATTCATTAGAGAATCCCCTTCTCTATAGATAACTGAAAATTTAAAACTCACAATAATGATCTCATTAAAGTGCTTCATCATTCTTATTGCTTAATTTCTATTTAGATTAAATAATTTGAACTCTTCAAAAGTCATTAGTAATATAATGAAATATAAATATCCTCCCTTTATGAATTCTTATTCATCTAATACATCACATATATGAATTTACTAATTCAATACTATTATCATCCTCTCACAAAGAGGTTGATTTGAGGTTTCATATGATTCATAATAAAAAGGATACAAATATCCTTGTAACTTTATGATTCTCATTATGTTGATTTAACAAATATGGCATAAAATGATAGTCTCAATTATCCAACTTTTGTTCCTGCTACTTATGTTAAGCATAACTCTCCTTTAATCCAATACATACAAACATTTGTATAAAATTAGATCAACTACTTTTACTCAACAATCTGCTTCTTACCATGCATTTAACATTATAATAATTCTGAATCAAAATTCAGTATTAAATACTCTTAATCATGAACTAGAAATACATATTATAACACCTCCTATATGGAACCTACAACCACCTACAAACATGGCACCCAAATTCCTGTACATACATTCATAGCATACATTTCTATTCATTTATAGGTATTGTCATCACTCATTTGTCTATTTAATGTTGTATATATATATATTAGAAAATTTCATATCACTTAACATTATCATTTAAATAGTCTTACATCATTACATTTATATGGTAATCCAAAAGAGGTATTACACATAACTTAAATTCTTAATTATAAACTTTTAAGAAACAAAAATTTTCTTTATTACATATACAACCATTCTTTAATCAAAAGACACATACAAAGTTACTTTTACTTTTGATGGTTGGCCTTGGTCCCTGTACATAATACTTGTGCCTTACTCTTATTACTTGGACCTTCAAGGATTAAAACTCATGCTAAGCATAAAAGCTTAGTAGGGAAACACTTAGTTTGGATGATCACTCACAACAATCAGCATGCACACATTCATGAATATCATAAACTCATGTAAACAATGATGGAATAATTAAGCAAAGCACATAATGCAAATATGCCTAAATATATTATCCATATGTCATAAATTCACATTTACAAGCCAAATATTGATTTACAAAGTTCATCAATATAAATTATTTATGTTGACATGTTGTACCTTTTAGTTATAAATTTTTAATTTCGTTTCTGTGTTAGAACGACACATTCTTGTGGGTGTGGATAATAGGAGCTATGGATATCTGAAGATATCAAACTATGGATACCTAAAGGCATCAAACTATAAATTCCTGAAGGTATCAAACTATAGATATCGAGAGGTATTGAACCATGGATACCTGAAGGTATCGAATTGTATAGACACTATAGTCTTGAAATGAAGACACTAATGGTGTCAAACTATAGCAACTGTACTGTAACCCTATAGGCATGCCTATCTATCCATCACCAAGACAATGAAGTAGGCGTTGTAACATTCCTTTAATCATTTTCCAATTTCATAATTAATATATTGACACATCATATATATTAATTTGAAAACATAAAATGTGTTTTTAAGTTCATACATGCAAGTCATAACTTATCAACATTAGGATAATATTCAAATCATAAGTACTCGTATAATTTATTTTGTATATGCTTTGTTCAGTTGTTTTTCTCGAGGTACCTTTACATAATTCTAGTATATAAATTCTTATATCTCGTTTAAATATAAAACAAGTTAAATTGTACTTAATTATCTTCATAAAATTAGTATATGAACTTGTATAGTCATACTACACACATATAAGTAATAAATATGCATACAAATCATCTATGTATATGTAGATTTTCTTTAGCATACATCAATCTTAAATTCCAATGTCTAATTACCCAATTCACATATGGTAAATCATATTTCATTTATTTCTAGGTGTATGCAAATTCTTATAAACATTTAAAAAGGTTTTGATATGATTTGGTAAAAGAAATGGAAGTAAAAAGCTCAAAATAATGTAATTTGTTCTATGCCTATAGTGGGTCTAAAAATAGGCAAACAAATTAGTCCAAAAGCAAATTACATGACGGTCTCCCCTTGTTATATAATTTTCACATAGTTAACATTAAATTTAGGTTTGAGATCTTCTAAAAAATTTTCTCCCTATATCTCTAGTTTGCATATCAATAAAAATCAGACCATTTAGACTTCTAAACTATAAGATATGTGCCAAACATCACAAGCTGCTCCAATACAAGGACAGCATCTGGTTACCATTTTCAATCTCAATTTAAAATGTCATAAAGACAAAAATAAGTCTAAGTCTCTTCTAGAGATTTTTATTTCTATTTCTTAAGTTTCATTTCCAATTGGAATAACACAATTTGGAGATTTATAAACTAAGTTATGGCTAGAACAATGGAACTGGTTCAAGTAAACAAAGAACCTAAGATAAAAGTTCACTAGTCATCACTCTCTCTTGTCATATTTAACCAATTCCATGCACAGTAACACCAAGAAATCATTCCAGAAACCATTAAATGTCCAATTCAATCTTAATACACATTTAAATTTGTACACATACTGAAATTAACCAAGTGCAGTACCAAACCTTAAAATTAATCTTTCCAATGGGCTACTACATATTCAAATTTAGTCAATATTGAGTTTGTTCAATGGTGGCACATCATAATACTATTCAAAATAACTAGACCTACAACCATAGCAATGGTGGGTCTAAGTCAATTCTATAAAGAGTGTGTATAAAGGTTTTGAAATGAAAGTAATCAGCGTTTAGGTTATTGGGGGATTTGGTTTGATTTTGAATAAGAAAATAAAGTGAAACTAAAATAAAGAAAATATCCAAAAATGATGAAAGTGATGAATATGTTAGGAACACAGTCATCGGTTCAATCTCGACCTACACATAATTAAAAAAACTTCATTGAATTTTTGTTCTCATACCTGTCCTAGCAAATATTAATCATAGGTTAACTATAAGCTCTGTTAACCATGATTTTCCTTTAGGTCATGTTTAATTAAGAAAAGTTTGTTAATTAAACCTAGTTATCGAACAACTTAGAATAAGCTCTCTAGATTTAATTGGGCAGCTGCATTACAAGTTAGGAAAACATATTAATTAGGAAAACAACCACACAAGTTTGGGTTATTTAACCTAGATTATGTTATCCTTAATGATTCGAAACTGTTAGTTGCCATAAACAAATTTCAACATAATAATTACGAATTATATTAAAGATTCTAACAATGGGTTCTTATATAAAAACAATCAAATAGAGCATTCAATCATTCTTACACAAACACCCAAACTTGAACATAGAATAACATAATCAATCCCTAAGGGTCTATTTGGTTGAAGGTTTAGTAATGGAACGAAATGGAACGTAACGCACCTCCATCTTTTGGTTGAGGGTTTCTAATGGACTGGAATGGACTGGGATGGAAGCGAAGGGTTTCCTATTACGTTCCATTCCATCCTAAACAGTGAAAATAAGAAACCTCCGATTCGGAGGGTGTAGAATATAACGTAAACTAATAAATACATACTACATATAATATACTCTCAATAATTTTTCTTAGTACCAATTATTTCTTCTAACCCTAACCCTTTGTATATAATTGATAATATTTTTATATTACTTCTCCTTACCCTAATAACAATATTTTTATATTATTAATAAAAATTGTATATAATTAATAATAAAATAAAAAATTAATAAAATTTTTATTAATGAAAATAGAAAATATATAAAAATTATTCTTTAATTGTTTGTATATGTTTCTATATAAATAAAAATATAAATAAATAATTTTTAAATATAAATCACATAAAATAGAATAAAATTTATTGAATAATTAATAATAGTATTTTATATAATTAATAATAAAATAATAAAACTTTTATTAAATTTTATTATTTTAAAATAAAAATTTATAAAGATTATTTGTCGCGGTTGTGCGTAACTTTTTAATTGGATATAATTTCTGTTTTAAAATCATAGCGTTAAATCTCTTGCAACAACTATTTTAATATCAGGGGTATAATAGTCATTTATCATAACATTAAACTCCATTCCATCCATCTTCCAAACAATGTTTCACTACATTATATTATGAACCCTTCCATCGCTGCTAGACAACTTTTTATTATATTACATTCCATTCCATTATGAACCGTTCCCTTCCGTTCCATTTCATTTCGTTCCATTGCATTAATTAATATCCAACCAAACAGTCCCAAAGAGAAAGAACAACAAATATGAGATAAATGCTTAACCAAGTTTTTTAGCATCGATATTGCCTCCAAATTGATGTCAGGAAGCTTAACCCTCCATGGTCTCATTGGGTCTCTGATGACGTTGAGTTTCGCCTCTCGTTTTCCTCTCAAAAACCCTGAACATTTCCTCTAACTTTTCATAACATTTCTACTATCAAAACAATGTATTTATACTCAAAACTAAGTTTTAGGGTGAGTTAGCATCATTTCACGGGCGTGCTTTGTGGTTTCATAAGTGTGCATGTGAGTCATGGGCATGTATGGTAGTGTCACACCCATGAGAGATTAGTCATGTGCATGTATGAAGTGCCATGCTAATGAAAAATAAGTCATGGGTATGACTGACATGTTCATGCTCATTACTTTTATGTCATGGTCGTAAGTCATTTCTGGCACTTTTTGTCTTGATGATTTCAATATATACTCATGACTTTCATGCATTTTCTTGTCTCCTCTTGCTCTAATTCTTCTCATTCTTACTCCATTAAGACAAATGATTGTGAATCTCTAAAAAAATACTCAAGTATTGTGCTTTCGACTCACTTTAGCTCTTTTACTTTCGAAATGTACTTAAATCCAAATATGAACTAAAGTGAATGTCTTAAGCATATCATATCGTTAATCACTAAGTGTTATGGAATAAATGTATAATTGATTAAGCACATATCAATTTTCCCCATACTTAGCTTTTGACCGTCCTCAGACAAAACATCAAAATCAAAGTTATAGACCTAAACATTTACCCATTTCCTATATTTCCCAAGAATATATAATCATAAGCAAAGATGAATAACTTTCAAAAAAGCATAGCAAGAAATCACATTCAACACTTCTACTCATGATCAATCAATACTCATCATGTTTATAAACTGAGCAATCTAGAGGTAGACTTGGACAAAATATGTTTAAATAAGATATATTCATAGGTACACTCAAATATCATTCATAATCATGAGATTCCACAACTTTGCTATTCATTTCATTTCTCCACCATTAAGGTTCACATGTATAATCATGAACCAAAGGACTTTTTAGGATTCTAATATAGGCAAGGGTAAGATGAGATGTATTATGGAAAAGTAGCATAAAAAACATCAAAGCTAGTGAAACAAGAAAACACTCAATGTAACATTAAGCTCAAAAACCAACATTCGCTCACAATTGTGTACATAAACTATGAGGAATGGAAAATTCATGTTTATTAGCTTAAATTCAAGCTCTCACATTACAATCCACATTAAACATATATCACTCACAAAATTTGATCATAAACAAGACTTTATAACCATGGGAAGTGACCCTTAACAACTACATCTCCCTCATTCACGTTATACTCAAGTAACCCTTTCATTACAACTTTAAGAGGAAAGACTAACAATGAGTAACTTTGCAAAACATATGCATTTCCTCTTTGATAATTTTATTTTTATACACATATATATTCTTTTTCGTTTTTGTTTCTTTTGTTTCTTTTTGCATTTTGCATTTTGTTTTTTTTCTTGTTTTTTCTCTTTTTCTTTTCTTTCTTTTTTATATAAACATTTAAAGAAGCTACATCAACATGGGAATTTCACAAAATGACATTATGAGAAATATGACCTACCCACAAAATGTCACTGGCTTGTGTCTACCACTAGTTACTACTCTTTTAAAGATAATACCTATTAACCAATCACAAGTGCATAAGTATATGTTAAGTTGCGATGGATTCTTCTAGTCAATTCATTGTCTAATCATGAATATATAGTCCCAATAAGTAATAAAAAAAGAGAAATTGTTTATTTGTTTGTTTTATTATCTCTCTCATTTTATTGAAAACTTAAAACACATAAAAAACGAATAAACTTAAGAACAAACATACATATGAGAAAGAAATGTGGAAATGTAAAGAAAAGAAATAAACTTCCCTTTGATTGCCTCATAAGAAGCGTCTTTTTTTAGTGTCACTAGCTTGACTCCTTGTTTTCTCCTCATGTGAAGGAATTAAGATCTTTGAGTGGCACAGTTTGCGCTTTCTCTGGACGAGGTTATTCAGGATA
Organism: Erythroxylum echinodendron; assembly: GCA_027575705.1. Classification (NCBI taxonomy): domain Eukaryota; kingdom Viridiplantae; phylum Streptophyta; class Magnoliopsida; order Malpighiales; family Erythroxylaceae; genus Erythroxylum; species Erythroxylum echinodendron. Next base: position 35,397 of record JANZXR010034469.1, on the reverse strand, counting down.
GGGCATTATTTGATGATCATTCACATACGTTTGCTTCCTTATTTTTATATTTCCAATCTCTACTGAGTCTATGCACTCTAGAAATATCTCAAAGTCTCTTTACCTTTCTCCTCCTCGTTCAATTTCTCCAATTTGCTAAGCAAAGGTTAAGGGTTAGTTTCATCCATAATTAGGAACTTGGTATTTATCTTTGAGCTAAATGATAGATCATTTTTTTTCTTTGAGCTCCTTCTCCTTCTTCACAAGTAATTCCTTAAGTAGTACAGTCAAAATTCTCAAGCTCCTCTTCACTCTATAAGTTCTCTACATTAATGTCCCTTAGGTATAGCTCAGGTTAATATGGACGCTCCTCTTCATTTTGTGGTTCTAGGTGGTTAATATCGCCCATCTAGACATTGCATCTTACTAGAACATTTTCATATCCTACTGAAATTGTAGGGTACTCTATTAAATCTACTGTACACCTTACTAAAATAGCTACTGCAAACCTTGTTGAAATTGAAGATTGTTAATAGTCATAATATTAAGCAAGTCTTCCAGAGATGTACTTAAATCCTCATAAGAAGCTTCTGGTCTATACGAGAATTACTGTGTATCCTACAAACTATCAAGGAAGTAATTTTGTTGATTATTCCATCCATAACTAAATTTAGTATGATCATTCCAAACTTGGTTATGATATTGGAAAGATGAGCTATAGAAAAATTTACTTTTGTCCATGATGTTTTTAATAAACAAAATGTGAAAAGATCATGAACTAACTAAAAAGAAACTAATTTTAAAAAATATGTACAAAACACTAATTCAAATTAACAACAAAAACTAAAGCACCACATTCCTCAATAATGGCGTCAAAATTGGTAATGCGTTGTAACACTACTCAAAATAACTAAACCTACAACTATAGTAGTGGTGAGTCTGGGTCAATCCCATAAAGAGTGTGTATAAAGCTTTTGAAATGAAAAAAATCAGTGTTTAGGTTATTGGGGGATTTGGTTTAATTTCGAATAAGAAAATAAAATGAAACTAAACTAAAGAAAAAATTAAAAATGATGAAAGTGATGAATACATTAGGGATTTGGTCATTGGTTCAATCTCGGTTTACAAAAATTAAACAAAATTTATTGAATTGTTGTTTTTATACCTCTCCTAGCAACTATTAATAATTGGTTGACAATGAGCTCTGTTAACCCTGATTTTTCCATAAGTTAGGTTTAATTAAAAAGAGCTCGCTAATTAAACTTAGATATCGAGCAACCTAGAATAAGCTCTCCAGATTTAATTAGAAAGATGCATTATTAGTTAGGAAAACAGATTAATCAAGGCAATAATCACATAAGCTCAAGTCATTTAACCTAGGATATGTTATCCTTAATGATTTAAAACTATTAATTATCACAAACAAATTTCAACATAATAATTACATAATATATTAAAAATTCTAGCAATGGGTTATTACATAAAAACAATCAAATAGAGCATTCAATCATTCTTACATAACACCAAAGTGTTGAACATAAGATAACATAATCAATCCCAAAGAGAAAGAACAACAAACAATGAGTGAAATGCTTAACCGGGTTCTTCTGAATCGATATCACGTCTAAACTGCCATCAGGAAGCTTAGCATTGTATAGCCTTCTTGGGTCTCTGATGGTGTTAAATTTTGCCTCTTATTCTTCTTCCAAAACCCCAAACATTTCCTCTAACTTTTCATAACATTTTTGCCATCAAAATGATGTATTTATACTCAAAACTAGGTTTTGGCTTGAGCTGGTAACTTGTCATGGGTGTGCTTTCTGGTGTCATGTATGCCCATGAAAAATTAATCATGGGAATGTATAAAGTGTCATGCCTATGAAAAACTAACATGCTCTTACCTATGACTTTTATGTCATGGTCGTGAGTTATTTCTAGCACTCTTCATTTTGATCTTTTCAACACATACTCAACATCTTCATGCATTTTCTTGTCTCATCTTATTTTAATCTTTCTCATTCTTTCCCTATGAAGACAAATGATTGTGAATCTCTTAAAAATGGCTCAAATATTGTGCTTTCGATTCATTTTAGCTCTTTCACTTCCAAATTTTACCTAAAATGAAATATGAACCTCAATGAATGTCTTTAGCATATCATATCATTAGTCACTACGTGTTATGGAATAAATGTATAATCAGTTAAGCACATATCACTCAGCAAGCCATCTAAACCTATATGAGGTATATAATAATTTTATTAATCACATCTCATGCAGTCTTAGATCAGTTAAGTGACAACTCTTTCCAAAACATATCTCTTTGTTATTCCTAACCTTACCTTTAAATTCATGTGATTGTGAGTTTATTCATCCAAATTACATAAATTTAGTTAAATAGAAGCAACTATCATAAGACTAAACATACTCGGGTTAAAGTGACCTAGAGTTTGCTTAATAAACCTAACAATAAATTTAACTCTTGTTTATTCTTATAATAATGGAATGCTATAATGACATTTTTAACGTGAACTTAATATTTTTAATGATGAATTTAATTTTATTTGTCTCATCAAGCACAAAATTATATTTAAAACATCACACATATAAAGCACACAATTTAACATGCATCCAATATATATATATATATATATTTAGGTATCAAACATGTAAATAAAATATTCAACTTATACACTCATAATCAAATTATATGCTCAAAATGCCAAGCTTTATTTGATTTTAGATATTGATTTCATAATCTAAAATAATATTTCCAACTCTTAGGAAAAATAAAATTAGTTTGAACACATTTATTCCTAAATGAATCAACTTCCTATTCCAAAGAGAAGTTTAATTTGATTTGAAAACATGAAGGTATTTCCAATTATTTTTACTCCTTTAACAAAAATTAATTGAAAAAAATTTCAATAAATTATTCTATATATTTTTTGTAATTTAGAAAAACTCCTTCTTTCAAAATTATATGATTATCACATTCTAATTCAATTAGAAAACTATTTATAATATAATTAGAAATTATTATATCTAATACCACTTATGTAGATTTTGTTGTGCTAGACTTTGAAGAGGATCAAAACTGTCCACTAATTCTTGACATACCATTTTTAATCGCTAAAAGAGTTTTATTGCATATGTGTGAATTGTGTGAATTTGTCAATAGCAAGAATTGAATGGAATTAGTTTAGCTTCGAACATGATCATTTAATTTGTAAAGGAATAGTAACTTATGAATTTTATTTTTTAAGTATTTTTGGGATGAATATGCATGTTAATTAAGATATGACAACTAATCTTTCACAATATGAATTTTGTTACTTTTGTTTGTATACATTTATAATTATTGTTAATTGAATTGGTTAGCATTATTAGTACAGTTTCATGAGGATGATTCAATAAAAAGAAATGAGGTAGCTAAAATTAAAAAAAAGTTTGTTAAATAAGTAAGTGCATTAAATAAATAATTATTTCGCTAACCCTTTATAAGAAAATTGGGTTAAGAATAGAGCTAGTAGTTAGTTGAGATCTGTGATATAACTCAATAATCACGGGCATTCACGATAAAATTTTTATCTTCAAGTTAAAAGGCTAGAATGATGACCCAACCAAGCTAAATAAAAAATGTGACCTAGTTTAGTAACAGGGGGACATTTAAGACAAGGTGTTTGCCTTTTCATTAAAAAACTAGGTTATCGTTCAAGAAAAAAATTAAAAATGATGTTATAATAAATAAACCTATTGATCTTTTACTAATAGCAAGAATTTTCATGAATGGATACTTAATGATAGTTTCCCTTTTTAATTAATTAATAATAATAAGTGCACGCTCACCAGTGCCATAGGGGTATAAATAAGGTGTTAATATTTTGATTGACATGTATATTCAATTCAAAGCACTTAAACAAGAAAGAAATAAGTTAGCGAGATCACAATTTGAGTGAATATTGTTTAAGGTTAAGTTATTGTCATAATATTTGAAGCCATTATACCATTATTGTATTGTTGCATAAATGTGTGATTATATGTATTTTGTTCGTTTATGTTTTTAGTTTTGCTTGAGGACACGTGGGGATTTTAATAGTGTAAATTATACTATGTTTTCCTATATGTTTAAGTGTTTCTTAGATGATTATCATGTATATAGACTTACATTTATGTTATTAATAGTGTCTATATGTATTATAGGTGTTTGTTTGGTTTAGAACAAGAATTAGACCTTAATTTTTTATTTTAAGGGTTGTTTGATCTGTTTTTGAGTGCATAGAAGTAGGATGCTGAAGAAAAGAGAAGAATTAGAAGCATGGAAGAAAGTTAAGATTGTGAATTTCTTTTCACAATTGTGATAGGGAGTGCTGACAACAATTCTAACTAATTTCAACTTTTCCAACTCGTGTGTCTTTTTGTAATTTTAACATTTTAGGGCTATTTTTGGAACCAAATTAAGTGGGGAAATCCTAGAAAGAATCTTAAAAGCCTCAAAAACAATTTAAGAATGTAAAAACTCAACAAAAAAAAGATGACCACCTTCTTACCAAATTGGATAAAACAAGGGGGATCAAGAAGGAGAATTTCCAGAATTCTAAATTCATTTCAAAATCAAGTTCTTCTCTTTCTTTTTGTTATTTTCATTAAAATTGATGTGTAAAATGGATTTAAAGACACCATATACATTTATGATGTCATAAATTTCCAGATTAGGATTTGTTCTTAAATTGTTTTATGACTGTGATTTTTATTGATTCAATACGATTTATGTGTTGTGTTAATGGTGCATGTTTATAATTTGGCAATAAATCGAGAGAGTGAGTCAAAATTTATATGATTAATTTGCATAATGAGAGTTGGTGAATTAATACATCATAAAATTAACAAATTGATAATCATATGAAGAGAAGTTTTGTGTAAGAACTCAATTATTCAATAGATCACTTCAAAACTAATTGTAAATGTTAAAAAGTTTTTATTAATCAAGAGGCTACAAAATTTGGAATTTCTTAATCAATTAGGATTAGTTGGTTAGGTTTTTAGAGAGAATAGTCAAACCTTTTGAAAATCTCTAATCGACACCTAATTGAATTTATAGTGGTTAAGGGAACAAAGTAACAATAGAATGAATCCTAAGCTTCATCTTTAATTATCCTTGCATAATTATGGCAACTCAATTCTTAGTTGGTTACTTAATTTTATTTGATTGATTTAATTTTTGTTATTTACTTTCATTAAAATCACATTTTAACACCTTAAAAAAAGTTGGGTTCACTTAGTTTTAACTAGTTCCACATGGGATCGATGCTTGTCATACTACAAATTTATGATCTGTATACTTGCGGATATTAAGGGTTTTATTATGGGTAAAACTTGCTTAATAGAAGGAAATACAAACATGGTACCTTTCTTCAGAGGGGTACCAACAAAGATAAAAACTCTTTCATCCATGCAGTTATTGATAAGAGTGATGATGGAAGGGTTAACATTCTTAGTGGCGCTTAAAAAGAAAAATGTCACTACTCTTGAAGAATTGCCTAAAGAGATTGCTTGTGTCATTGAGGAGTACAACGATGTGGTGCAACCTGAGTTGCCTAAGAAGTTAAAGAAGAGAGGTGGATGACATGTTTGAGTTGGTAGCTATCTCACAGCCTAATTTTCCTTTACGTGATAGAACGAAGGAAGGATTGCAAGATGATCACCAAGACAATGAGGTGTTAAAACAAGTCAAGGAGGGAAAGACTCGCAAGTTTTGGCTTAAGGATGGGTTGCTCTTCACCAAAGGAAGTCGAATTTATATGCCTAAGTGGGATGGATTGAGGAAGGAGATCATCAAAAAGTGTCATGACTCCTTATGGGTTAGTCATCTAGGGATACATTGGACCTTAGCACTTGTGGAGTGTGCCTACTATTGGTCCCAAATGAGAGATAACATTGAAGCCTATGTGAAGATCTGTCTTGTGTGCCAACAAGACAAGGTGGAGCACAAAGCGTCAAGTGGAACCAAGTAGCCAATAAGATGAAGAAATGGGTCTATAAGAGGAGGCACTATTTGGGGTTTGGCGAAGGAGATTCGGTGATGGTCAATCTCCTTTTTTATAGATATGCCAGAGGAGGTTTTCGTAAGGGCCTAATTTGGAGGTACGAAGGACCTTTTCTAATGGAGAAAAGGGTGGGCGGTTAAAATACCCTCACTCTTAGAGATTCATCCCGTATTTCATGTAAGTATCATAAAACCCATTGTTGTAACCACAACACACATACGCGAGATGGAAAAGATATTAGCTCATAGGGCTATACCAAGGAGAGGCTCACATCCAGCTTATGATGAGTACTTAATCAAAAGGAAGGGACAACTCAAGAGTCAAACTAGTTGGAAACATGAGCTTTCTCTTTAGCAATATAAGACAAAGTTCTAGAGTTCCATCGAGATAAGACAAGGATGTCGTCGAATTAGGTGGGGAGAATGTCACGTTCTGTATGTTTTAAAGTCCACAAGATAAGGTTCGGCCAAAAGAAGTCTTCCAAATCATGTTGGAAGCTTATGGAAGACCCTGGAAACTTATAAAATATGGTAAAAGCTTACAGAAGACTTTGGAAGCTTTTCAAACCTAGTAGAAGCCTATGGAAGCTTGTGGAACAATGTGGAACAATATGGAACATTATAGAAGCTTGTAGAATGTTGTAGATAGGTACATATTGTATATGAAGTATGTAGAGTAGTATAGAGAATTCTAGAACGTCAATATAGAGCATTAAATCTAGTAGATCTTGATTGTCCACTATAGGAATGGACTAGTATATACACCTTTTTGGGGGATGCCTCATTTATAACATAGAACATAGAATATAGAACATCATAAGCATTATAGTATCTTTCAGAGAATTCTTTAAAAAAAAATTCATTGCATTTTCCCACATTCCTTCTTCTCTTTAGCAAAGTGTTTCATATAGAAGATTGACTAAGGAATGAAAGCGTACTCAAATGTTGAACAATTGTTGTTGAAAGTCCAAGCCTGTTATATAGTATTCCAAAACTTGTATAAAATATCGTTATGTTAATTCTATTAGTTTGGATGAGATTTGAGGAGTTTGGAAAAAACGTAGGCACAAATTTGGAGAGCTGATGGCAGGCTTAAAGTTTTTAACAAATTTGATTCAAAACGAATTAGATTAGATTACATTTAACCTAATATTAAAGTTCAGAGTCGGCTAAGAAAAAATATCTAATTTTGCTAGCAAAACTAACTTATTTGAACAATAATATTATTTGTGGGTCATAAATTTGTTGAGGATTCAGGCCTGGACTGCTTCCTCGACGAAAATAGCTTATTGGACAAAAATAGAAATTTTTAGCTGATAGCTTATTGGAGTCTTGTTAGAACAAATAATTGATCTACTTTGAACCAACCTTAAACCTTTTCTAGGCTAAAGTTAAATAAAACTGGGCATTTCCATTTTTATTGCAAATAATGTCGCCGACACGTCAAGAGACAAGCATAAAAGCACATGAAAAAGTTCAGAAGCAATGCAAAGGTCCCATGCTCCACACCAGACAAGTAAGGAAATTCTATAATACCAACAAACCAACGATCTGCATTTATGGATCAAATTCGTAAAGAAAAGAAAATAAAATAAAATCGGCTTGAGTGTACATGATTATTTATATATAATTGTGTGGAATTTATTATAATAATAATAATAATCATTACTATTAAAATTATTTTTTATAAAATTGAATTTTCTTAAATTTTTTAGAATTAACTACAAAAAAATCATAAATTTTTGTCAACTGTTCAATTAACTTGCCATATATTTTAAAAAATTTAATTATTAATACACGTCAGTCAAAATTAACACAACAAATAAAGATTAATGAAATGACGCCGCTTAATAACATAATTAAAACATTATTGTTGTTTAAAATGACCTAAATCAAATTATGTAACTACAACAATCTGACGCTTTGATTTCAATTTTCTGCTTATTTTGAGTTTGTTCTCTCGACATTCTCACCTTTCGATTTTCAGATTATCTGACCTCGACATCTTCACACTATGGGCATCAGGAAAACGAACTAAAAATATAGAGCTTACTGGTGTAGTATATTGTAATGTGAGAATAGTTTGAGGGATCAAAAAAATAAGCAAAAAATAAAAAGCTAAAGGCATAAGGAAAATAACAAATAACGTTATGCCATAATTACAAAATTGAAAAATTGAATATTTTATTGTCAGTTTTTAAAATTTAGGTTATAAATAAAAAATTAAAATCTAAATATTATATTGGTGTTTTTTAAAGTTAAAGTTATGCTTAAAATTTTGACTTTTAGTGCTTTCTTAATTAGCCCTATTAATAATCATTAATGACCGTCGAAAACATAAATGGCAAAGATAAACTTGAAATGAATCCAAGCCGAAGTGAGGACGCAATGGATAAGGAAACCAGAACCCGCAAAGTTCACTGTCTGCTCCTCACGTATCCTACACAAGGCCACCTAAACCCTCTTCTCCAATTCTCCAAGCGCTTGCTATGTAAAGGAGTTCAAGTCACATTAGTCACCACTCGGTTCATCTCCAAGTCCCTCGTTCATGCACCATCTTCTCCAGTCTCTATTGCATTCGAGACCATATCAGATGGCTACGATAATGGTGGTAGAATCCAGGCAGAGAGTATCAAGGTCTACATGGAACGTTTCAGGCAGGTTGGCTCTCAAACTCTTGTGGACCTTGTCCAGAAGCTACGAAATTCTGGGCCTCCTGTTGATTGCATCATCTATGATTCATTTCTGCCTTGGGGTCTTGATGTTGCCAAGAAACTCGGATTGGTCGGTGCTCCTTTTTTCACTCAAGCTTGTGCTGTGAACATCGTCTACTACCAGTTTCATAGAGGAGTGATAAAGCTTCCACTTACAGAGGCTCAAGTTCTGGTTCCTACACTGCCACCGCTTAATCGCCAGGATGTGCCGTCCTTTATTGATGATGTAGAGTCCTATCCTGCCTTTCTGGACATGGTTTTGGATCAGTTTTCCAACATTGATAAATCAGATTTGGTCCTCTGCAACACATTCTTTGACTTGGAACAAAAGGTTGGTCACTTTACTAATGAAGAGTCCAATCTATTTACCAAATGTTTATGTGTGTGTACCTTTTTGTCTCTTAGACTTGAACCCAGGTAGAGGAGGATGCTTTTGGCGTCCTTTCCCGATGACCATCTTCTCATTTTTCAAGCTAAAGCTTAGGAATCAATAAACAAATTTACGAATAAATAATGAGCAGTCTAGTCAGTACCAAATTAGTGCTCTTACTGGTATCTAACTGCCCACAAATTTAAATGATTGATTTCTGATAGGGAGTGGATTGGCTGGCCAATATTAGGCCGTGGAAAACAATCGGACCAACAGTACCTTCAATGTACTTGGACAAGCTACTGGAAAACGACACAGACTATGGTTTTAGCGTCTTTAAGCCTAAACATGATGCTTGCCTGAATTGGTTGAATGCTAAGCCAAATGGGTCAGTGACATATGTTTCATTTGGGAGCACAACGGTCTTAAGCGTGGAACAAGTGGAAGAACTGTGTTGTGGTCTAAAACGAAGCAATACTAATTTCTTATGGGTGGTAAGGGAAAGCGAAGAAGGCAAACTACCAAAGCATTTCTTGGCAGAGACAAAAGAGAAAGGACTCGTGGTCTCATGGTGTTCCCAGTTAGAAGTTTTGTCACATAACGCGATAGGATGCTTTCTTACACACTGTGGTTGGAACTCTACAATGGAGGCCTTGAGCTTGGGAGTGCCACTGGTGGCCATGCCTCAGTGGACAGATCAAAGTACCAATGCCAAGTGCATTACGGATGTTTGGAAAGTGGGACTCAGAGTTTCAGCTGACGAGAAAGGAACTGTTAAGCAAGAAACTATAAAAAGGTGCATATGGGAAATAACAGAGGGAGAGCAAGCGGAGGAGATCAAGATGAATGCTCAAAAGTGGAGGGACTTGGCCAAAAAAGCGGTGAAGGAAGGTGGAAGTTCTGATTTGAACATTAATGAATTCGTTGCTAAATTGAAAAACTAATGATGCCATAGATTAATAAACAACTGTTACTTGCCATGTTCTGCATTGTTTTAGCCAATCAACTAGAAAATTTGTGGATTAGCAAAACTTTAATGAATCAAGTCAGCAATATCGCTAGGAAAACATTTTGTGACTCGTGGGTAGTGGTTATCTATGGTTTACGGGATACCAAGTCAAATTTAAAAAATAACAAATATAGTTGAGTAGTGGTAACTGACGAACAAAATAGTAAATTATATGGTTAGGCTAAATATGTTAATTATCCCAAGAATATGTTGTCATTTTGTTAGTAAGGAAAAAGTTATTTTTGTTCTTATTGGGAGATAATATGTGTGTATCTGATCTAAAACTATGCTAAAACTCACTTGGTAAGTCCATCTATTGTTCTTAGAGCATACAATTTGCGAAGAATAGTGTTGATCCTATGAGGACTACGAGTATTAGTATTAATTGTCTTTCTATTATCTAATCTATCAAAATGAATAATTGATTTAAAAGATATAATTAAATAAACTAAAGTTCAAATCTAGGATAACCATCTAAAGCAATGAACAAGAATAAAGCAATCGAAGATAAATAATATCTAGATAAGAATTCCCATAAAACTTTCATATGCTTAAATTTATCTTGATTCAATGATTAACCTAAGTTTCTTGGACTTGTAAAAGTTCTAAGGTTACAACCTTTTTTTTCAAGAAATACAATCTATATCTTTAAGTTGATTGATTGAAATATTTTTATAATAAGAACACATTAATTTATTCTATGAATTTTCTTGATAGATTTGATTATAATCCAGAAGGTTTATATGGTCCTATTTTTATATTTCTTGTAACCCTTAATATTCATACTATAATCCATTCATACATATGATTTCTTAATCCATATAAATCTAAAATTAATTCAAAACACTAGCTTATCTCAATTTTTGTCACAATACGTAATCACGAATATTTCATAATAAAAATTTAGGGCTTTTATCAAATCAAGAAATTAATTCAAAACAATACTTGTGTGGTTCCTCTCATTTAAATCAATCCCAATTAGTTCATGTTAAGATTAAAGAAACTAAAACTATAAAGAAAGAAAACATGATGAAAGAAATCATTCTCTTGGATTATGAAATATGGACATTCTTTTGCTAAATCTTAACTGAAATCCCTTTTTTCTTTGAAATTGCTTTGTTCCTATCACAAGATGCTTTAGTTTGGCCCTTATGGATGCTCTCTAAACCTCCACCTTATTTATTTCCAAAACACCCATTTATTCTCATGAAACTTAAAAATTTTAAAGTGCCTAAGTCCATAAAGGACAAGCATCAGCCAGTTTTAGTGATGTGGATTGATTGTTTATACACTTACTCTATGACACTTAGTGATTAATGCTTTGAAATGCTTAAGACATTCATTTTAATTCATATTTGGTTTTAGGTACAATTTAGAAGCATAATATTTCAAATGAGTTAAAAGCACATTCTTTCAGCCATTCCCTTGATTTCAAACTCATTTGTTATTGCAGAATAAGAAAGAGATAGATTAGAGTGAAGATAAGACAAGAAAATGTAAAAAATGAGGAATTCAGCACGCAGTGCATATATTACTACAAGAAAATTGCAAATTACTCATTGAAAATTCCCTATTGAAAATTTTTTATAGTAAATTAGTGACAGAAATTGCTTAAATTATTGGGAAAAAATATATTTTGCGACAGAAAAAGAAATCCATTGTTAAAAGTGGAGGTAATTTTATTACCAAACTTTACCGATAAAATTTAATGACGAAATAGTGAAAGTCATTGTGAAAATAAATATTAATGGTTCCTAGTAAAGAGTGCGTATGAAATTACCGACAAAAAAAATTTATGGAGGGAAATTCTTGATGGAAAGGTGATTCCCGATGGAAATATATTTATGTAGAAAATTACTACAAAGTGACCATTCCGTAGGAAATTTACCTATGGAAATGTTATTTCATAGTGAATTTATCTACGAAAATGTTATTTCATAAGTAATTTACCAACAGTGTATTTGGACAGTAACGTATTGAACTGGACGATAATGTATCAATAGTATCATTATATTTTAAGGGTTTATTCCTCTCGTCCCTACCATACTTCACTTATCTCCTCTGTTGTCATTCACCTCACTGGTACTCTGTTGCTTTTTGGCTAGTCAACGTCATCAGCCCTCCATTGTCGTCTGCTCATTGTCGAAGTTGTCACCCTTTAGGAAGCATCGCCCATCGCTAACTTTCTCGAAGAAAAAGTATAATTCCATCGAGAAATTTAAAGACAAAAATTGTAATTCCATTAGGAAATTTTACCTACGGTCGTTTCTCCCACGAATCTTTTCGTCGATAATTTTTGTAGGAATTTTTGTCACTAAATTTATTTGCCTACGAAAAATCAGTATTTTTTGTTGGCAATTTTCTTTGCTAAAACCAAATTTTTTTGTAGTGATATTGAACTTTTTTGATTTGCATAGTCATGCGTTTACTTGCATAATTGTGCACAATTTTGAAATGTGCATTTTATTGATGATACAATGATAGGTGCACGACCTAATTTCTTTTATAAAGGGATATTTGAGTAGCTAAAAGACATATGATTCGTTTTTTTGGAAGAAGAGAAGGGGAAGAACACTCATTTCTTTGGAATCTATGGAGTGTTAATCTTCTTTCTTCTACTTTGGAGGTGAAATTGAAGCCGAGGATCACATTTAAGCATCTCTCATTGTATATTATTGTTCTTTCTCCCTCTATAGATTATTTATGCTATTCTTTTCTAATTGTTTTGGGTATTCATGCATGGATGATTAATATTCTCGTTCTCATTAGATTGATTATGTATGAACCCATTGCCAGAACATAGAATACAATACAAATAATTGTATGTTATATTCATTTGTGGTACACTAATGGTGATGCATCATTAGGAATAACAGGTTAAATGAACCAAGCTTATGAGGTTATTGCCTAGATTAATCTATTTCATAGTTCGTATCGCAGCTTTCCTATTGAATCTAGAGAGCTTATTCTGGGTTGTATGATAGCTAGGTTTAGCAAAGAGCTTATTTTGATTAAACAAGACCTAAGGGAAAACTGGAGTTAAGAGAGCTTATTGTTAATCTACGATTGATAGTTTTTAATAGAGATGTGAAAACAACAAGACAATGAAGTATGTATATTGTGTGTAGGATGAGATTGAACCAAGAACAGGATTCCAAACTCATTCATAAATTTTTTCACTTTTATGCTATTTAATTTGATTTACTTTTATTAGTTTAATTTTACTTTATTTTGTTATTCGAAAACAAACTAAACACCCCCCATATCCTAAACATCAATTCTTTCCATTACAAAAGCTACATGTTCATTCCCTGTAGATATAGTCCCTACTCACCGCTACTATAAATTTTTTCATACAGAGTTAGGTTTATTTTCTGGTGCTTTCAACATGCATCATGAATTTTGGCGTTGTTGTCAGGGAGTGTGGTGCTTTAATTTATGTTTTTATTTTAGTTCAATTGGTGTTTTTTATATATATTTGTTTATGATTGTTTTTTATCGTTATTTTTAATCTTTAAACATTTTTTATTTTTAGTGTATGGTAGCAAGAAGATTTACACATAAAGAGCCTCTACAATTTGATCCAGAGATCAAAAGGACACTGTGAAGGTTACATAGTGAAACTAGAACAACTTCGAGAATATAGTAAGGAGTTAAAACTTAAGGAACCCTTGGAAATCTAAGAAATTTAGGAGAGTTGGTTGCTCCAACTTTGATTCCAAGGCCTTTATATATCAATTTTCCAAATTTTGTTGAAATGCTGCTTTTGAGCTTAAATATGGCCTAATCCATCTTTTGCTTAACTTTTATGGTTTTGTAGGTGAGGATGCATATAAGCATCTCAAGGAGGTCAATATGATCTGTCTAAGCATGAAACCTCTAATAGTGACAAACAAGTAGATTATATTAAGGGCCTTACCATTCTCATTGAAGGATGCAACAAAAGACTGGTTTTTTGATCTACCTACTGGGAGCATTAGCACATAGATCAAAACGAAGAGGCTATTTTTTAGAAAAATACTTTCAAGTATCAGAAAGAAAATATGTGGCATAAAGCAACACATCGGAGAGTCCCTTTATGAGTATTGGGAACACTTCAAGAAGATATGTGCCAATTGTCCTCACCACAACATTTCAGAGTAACTCCTTATTTAATATTTCTACAAGGGATTGTTACCTATTAAAAAGAGTTTGGTAGATGTTGTGAGTGGTGGGGCATTATGCGATAAGACTCTCATAGAGGCTAGGATTCTAATTGAGCATATGAACACAAACACCCAATAGTTTGACACTCATAACGATGTTTATAGCATAAACAAGGTAATTATTTCATCCATTGAACATCGTTTAGATGAAATAACATCTTTCATTAGAAAAATTTCAGTCTGACAAGTACAAGTAAAGGTATGGGGAATATGTGTAAATATAGGTTTTCTGACTGATAAGTGCCCAACATTACAAGAGGGAAGCATGAAATACATAATTGTTGTGGGAGGGAATTTTCCTGACTAGTATTCCTAGACATATGACCCAGGCTAGAAAGACCATTCCAACCTGACTTATAGGGAGATAAGTAGCAAAAATACTTCTTGAATAGGCCACAAAGAGCACAGCCATTCCATTTAAGGCCACAAGCCTTCTCTGCCTATTGTACGTAATTGGAAAATATAGTTAAATCTTTTGCAACTAATACCTTACAATTCCAATAGAATGTGTAGCACTTTCAACAGGATACTAGATTTAACTTTCAGGAGATGAGGTTTAACATTTAAAACCAATTGGTTAATTGTACTAACGCTTACCCAGATGGGATGATTGACGAGGTGCTTGTGAAGGTAAATGAACTAATATTTTCTGTTGATTTTTATTTGATTGAACTAAATGATAAAGCTTTCTATAACCTAATACCTATCTTACTATGTATACCATTTCTTAACATAACCTAAACTAAAATAGATGTTTATGAGGGTACCCTAATGAAAAAATTTGATGGTGAAGCTACTTATTTCAACATTTTTATGTTAATAAGCACTCCCATAATGACCATTTTAGTTTTGAAATTAATATGATTGACCTTTTAGTACAGGAAGATTGTAAGTGGAAGCATACAAATAAACAAGTTAATGTCTCATTAAAAACATTGATCATTGGTTAAAAGGTGCTTTTTTATTGTGCCAAATATAAATTGTTTCTGCATAATTTTCGTTCTTATTTAGTTGATCCTTTTATGATTACTAATATCTTTCCCTATGGTGCTGTTGAGATTAAAAGTTTAAAAATAAGGCAGACATTGCATGTAAGTTATCATCGACTTGAGCTTTATTCTAAAGAAGGTTAAATGGAACATGCCAAGTTATGATCCCTGGAGATCAAAATTTCATAACTTGAAGAAGGCAACATGGAGTTGAGCCAACAACATGAAACTAACGCACTGTTTAGGAGGAAACACAAGGGAAGTTTTTTCCTTTTCATTTACATTCTTGTATTTGATGTTTATGTTAAATTCTCCATTTCTTACGTTTGATTTAACATTAGGGAGAATGTAAGTTTCAAGAGTGGGGTGGGGATTTTAGTTTTCATACACGTTTTTAAGCTTGTTTGTTGATTATGTTTGTTTCTTAGGTGTTTTAAAAACCAATAAAGCATACAAACAATTTCTCTTTTTTTCTTCAAAGACTATATAGTCATAATTAGAGAGTGAATTGACTACAGAAATTCATGGAAACTTAAGCAAGTTCTTTTTATAACACCTCCTATACTGAACTGACAACCGCCTACACACATGGCACCCAAATTCCTGTACATACATTTATGGCATACAATTTTATTAATTTATAGGGATTGTCATTAGTCATTTGTCTATTCAATAATGTACATATACTTATTACAAAATTTTATATCCTTTAACAATATCATTCAATAGAAATATTACATTTTTACATTTATATGATAATCCAAAAGAGATATTAGACTAACTTAAATTTATAATTGCAAAATGTTAAAAAACTACAGTTTCTTTCATTACATATACAACCATCCCTTAATTAAAAGACACATCCAAAGTTACTTTTACTTCCAATAGTTGGCCTTGGTCCTTGCATATGATCCCTGTGCATTACTCTTATTACTTGGAACTACACAGATTAACACTCGTACTAAGCTTGAAAGCTTAGTGGCGAAACACCTAGTGTAGATGATCACTCATTGCAATCAACTGCCAAGTACACACACATTCATGAATATCATAAACTCATGTAAACAATGATGGCATAATTAAGCAAAGTATATAATCCAAATATGCTTTAATATATTATCCATATGCTGTAAATTCATGTTTATAAGCCAAATATTGATTTCCAATCTTATCAATATAAATTATTCACATTTTCATACTGTATCTTTTTTTTATAATTGTTTAATTTCCTTTCTATGTTAGGCCTGCACATTCTTGTTGGTGTAGATAACAAGAGCTCTAGATATCTGAAGATATCAAAATATAGATACTTGAAGGGTGTCAAACTATACATGCCCAGAGGTATCAAACTATGGATATCAGAAGGTATCAAACTGTAGAGACACTATTGTCTCAAAATGAAGACACCCATGGTGTCAAACTGTAGCAACTATGCTGTACCCTAAAGACAATCCTATCTGTCCATCAACAAGATAATGAAGTAGGCACTGTAACATTTCCTTTAATCATTTGCTAATTTTGATAATTAATATATTGAGAAATCAAAAGATATTTATTTGAAAACATAGAATCTATTTTTAAGTTCATACATGTAAGTAATAAACTTATCACTATTAGGATAGTATTCAAATCAGAAGTACTCATATGATTGATTTTGTATATGTTTTGTTTAATTGTGTTTATCGAGGTACATTCACATAATTCTAGTACATAAATTCTTATACCTCATTTACATATAAAACATATTAAATTGCACCTAATTATCTTAAAAAAACTAGTATATTAACTTATATATATAGTCATACTACACACATATAAGCAATAAATATGCATATAAATCATCTATGTACACGTAAATTTTCTTTAGCATGGATTATGCTCAATCTTAAATTCCAATGTTTAATCACCCACTTCACATCTGGTAAGTCATATTTTATTTATTTCTAGGTTTATGCAAAGTTTCATAACCATTGAAAAAGGTTTCGATATGATTCAGTAAAAAAAAAGGAAGTGAAAATCTCAAAATAGTGCAATTTGGGCTAAGCCCTTGGTGGGTTTAAAAATAGGCAAACAAATCATCCCTGAAACAAATTACATGATGGTCCCACTTGTTTCGTAATTTTCACATAGAAAACAGTCAATTTTGGAATTGAGTTATTCTAAGCAATTTTTATCCCTATATCTCTAGTTTCTATAACACTAAAAATTAGACCATTTGGATTTCTAAACCATGGGATATGTATCAAACATCACAAGCTACTCCAATATGGGGGCAGCATCAGGTAACCATTTTTGATCTCAATTTCCAATGTCATAAACTAGAATTAAGTCTGATTATCTACTGTAGATTTTTCTTTCTAGGTCTTAAGTTTCATGTTTAATTAGAATCACCCAATTTGGAGGTTTATAGGCCAAGTTACAATTAAAACATTAGGCCTAGTTCAAGTGAACTGAGAACCTTAGACATAATTTCACTAAACATTGCTATTTTTTTCATATTTGACCAATTTCAGGAAAAATAACACCAATACATGAATCCAAAAACTATTCCATGACCAAATCAATCTTTGCACACATACAAAAATTAACTAAGTGTAGTATCAAACTTTGAAATTTGTCAATTAGCTGTTCCTTCTTTTCCCATTTAGCTTTGCTTGATTCACAAACTAGAACACCACAAATACATATCTCAATCCCATATGTAACCTTATAATTCTAGCTCTTAATGAGCAAAGCAAGAAAGATGAATATGAGAAGAAAAACCACAAACTTTTACCTTGATTTTCCCCTAGCTTGATTCCTTATGCAAATTGATGTGGTTAAGGAGATGGAATGGAGAGGAGATAAGAGAAAATTATGGATTTAAAATCCTACATTCAAGTCCCTCACCCATCTCTTCTACTCCCCTTTTTATGAAGTTTCTATCCTTAGACACATGTTTCAATCCCATTGGACCACATATTGATTCTAGGCATCGAGACATGGAACACATTATGGATCCTATCCAATTCCGATGGCAATTCCAGCTGATACGTCACAGTCTTGACGTGCTCCAAGATACAAAATGGTACAATATATCGAGGGTTCAGCTTCTCTTAGCTCTAAAGTCGAATTATTATTCGAAGGAAAACCATATCACTAGCTGCAAACTCTAATGGTCGTATCCTCTTTTTTGAATAACTCTTTTGACGATCTTGGGTGGCTTTCATTTCTCCTAGATGACCTTTACTTTTTGGGTGGTAATTTCTATCAATTCGACTCCTTTGTCTTTAGCTCTACCAACCTTATCCTAACATAAAGGAGTCCTGGACTTTCTCCCATAAAGTGCTTCTTATGGTGGCATACCGATAATTGTTTGGTAATTATTATTATAAGCAAATTATATCAAAGGCAAATGTAGGTTCCAGCTCCCTTGGAACTCTATCACACACACTCATAGCATGTCCTCTAGTGTCTGAATAGTCCTCTTTGACTAACTATCAGTTTGATGGTGAAAAGCAGTACTAAACTTCAGTTTAATCCCTAAAAATTCCTAAAATTTTATCCAAAATTGATTGGTGAATCTCATATCCCTATCTGATATTATAGAAACCAACACCCCATGCATTTTCATAATCTCATCAATATACAACTTTACCAACCTCTCTAACAAGTAGGTTGTGTGGATAGGCAGAAAATGAGTAGACTTCGTCAATCTATCCATTATAACCTAAATAACATCGTGACCCTTGGATGTACGAGGTAGTCCAGCTAAAAAGTCCATTGTCATGTACTCCCACTTCCATTCCAGAATAGGCAAAGACTGTAAGATACCCACTAGCTTCTAATGCTTTGCCTTTATCTATTGATAGGGAAGGCATTTGGGCACAAAGTTCACTATCTCTCTCTTTATCACTAGCTACTAATAACTCTCTCTAGGAGTTTGATACATCTTGGTGTTACCAGGATGCATAGCATAAGTTGAATTGTGAGCTTCTTCCAAGATAGCACGCTTGAGATCTTGGTCATCTGATACACAGACTCTATTTCTGAAGACTAACAACCTATCTTCTCTCATTCAGAACCCCTCACCCTCTATGGTAATTTCTCTCAAATGACCTTTAACTCGGGATCATCGGCCTGTGATCTCCTGATCTCATCAAATAGTGATCGCCGAACTTCAAACCATGCTAACAGGGTTCTGACATCCTCAGCTATTGAGAGTCGAACCCTAAGGCTCTGTATACTCATCATGTAAGTTATATAGGGATTTTGTGTAACATCTTGTTACCTATGTTGAGGCTAGAATAGTAAATATGAGAGATTAGTAAGAAATTAGAAAAATGCATTTCATGCTCATGCATTATATGATATGCTCATACTTATGAATATTGAATTTTTGCACATAAAAATAATTGTACATGCATTCATAGACATTCCGGGTATAATTGATTTATAATTGAATTGTGAATGTGATTTTGCTGATAATTGTGGCTTTCATATGTTGAAAATTAATTTGGAGAGTGTATTTAGTAATTTAGAATTTTTGGAGAATTTTTGAAAAATTTTCTAAAATTTTGGGTAATTTTGGACGAGGAAAAAGGCCAAGTGGCAAGAAAATTGATAAATAGCAGTAGAATTAAGATTCAAATGGTAGTTAAAATTTTTATTTATGACTTTGGGATTTAATGACATATGTCATTGAAATTCAGAGATAATTAGAGTAGAAATTGTAGTTGATTGGACAAATTGAATGAGAAAAACCTAAGTGAACCTATAAGGAGATGACATGTGGCCATGTCTTAAAATCACTATTCTTTTAATTGTAAAGACCCTCCTTGTCTTGTTTCTCATGATGCTTTCTAATTGAAGGGTATTTTGTTCTTGTTTTCTTCTTCTTCTACGTGACCTTCTCTTCTTCTTCTTCAAGAATTTTGTTGCAAACCTTCACCAACTTTGAACCTAGCCCTCTTATCTTTCATTTGCTACTCTTATCTTATAATCTTCTTCATTTCTCACCAAAGACCCCACATCCCAACCTCTATGATGAAGTACGTGGGTTGTATGAGAAGCTAGGGTTAGTGTTCTTTTGAAGGATTTGAAGAGAAATCAAGTCAGTTATATGTGAAGTTCATGGGTTAGTGTAAATAGAACTTGTATGTTGAGTAATTTAAGATTGATGGATTGGTCAATTGAGGTATTATTGAATAAGAAATGATGTGGATATAAGTTAGAAGTGATAGATTAAGCAAAAGGGATGAATTAGGAAGAGATTGATAAGATAACCATTCAATATCTTGATCTACAACTATTGAATTAGTATTATTATTGATTTATATCAAACTAGAGATGTATGGATACAAATTTCATGTAGAAATCGAGCTTTAATTTTATCTATAAGAGTGTTGAAAGTTGTCTTGAAATTGAGTTTCAGATTTTGTCTTTGTTTCTGAATAATATTGAGTAAATTATGTATAACTTTCAGAATAGTGAGCCAAATTGTATGAACTTAGGTTATTTAGAATCCTAAGACATAAATGAAAAATTTTTTAGAAGAAGACTTTGCCTAAAAACCTCATTTTCTAGGTGTAAAATGGAAGTCAAGTTTGGAAAGGAATAAAAGATATAAGAAAGTGTTTGTTGGCCCAGAAATAGGTCACGATTGCGACTTTGCATGGGCAACCATAGAATTTGCGATCGCAACATCATTCCCAAAGGTGACGCATAGGAGATGTCTTCTGAATATGTGTTGATTTTTTAATGATATCTTGAGCTGTAGATGTCCAACTAGAGACATAATTCTACAACCTTCTTAAAGATGTCTAAATTTAATTCTATCTCTAAGACTTTCACATTTTGGTTCGAAATTGAGTTTTGATTGAGGTTATAGTACTACCCAAGACATAAATTTATGTTTTGAGGTTTTCATAAAAATGGAATGGATATCGGCTGAATCAGATAAAGGTGTCTCCACAAAAGTTGTATATCATTCTCTTAGCTTTCAATTGGTACTAAATTTGTAATTTTTAGATATCTAAGTTGAAAGTTATGAGTTATACAATTTGAGGGTATGATCATGAACTAGCCAAAAGTTCAATTATATGCAGTCTGTAGTATTATGAGCATAACTCATAGGATACTGAACCAAATTGAATGATCTTGGTGTCATTAGAAACTTAAAAGATAGAAGAACAATTTTCTTGGTCAAAAATAACTTGGAAAGTTAACTCGAAAGTGTGTTTTAGGAAAAATCTGAATTGAAGAAATGAGTCATGAATTTTGATTTTTATCATTTTATTGAGTTATAAATCGTAAGTATAAATGATACTTATGTGAGTTTAGAAATATGTATGATTATGTGATAAGAATAATGGAAAGATACCAAGGATTGTCATGAATATGCATTGTACATATTCATATACATACATGTGCATAAATGAATATTTATAATTGTGCTAAAGTGTGAAGTGTGTATATTGCTTGTTTTAGAGGAGAAATTGGAACGTCAACATCTAGACATTGCCGGAACTTCAAGGCAATAGCTTCACAAGCAATCTGTGAGTAACCTAGATGGTCTCACTCAATTACTGCCACGTTAAATTTTTTTCGACTTATCCTATGAATGTGTAATGTTATGTACTAAAGGCTGAACACGAAGGTCCGATGATTGTGATGTATGGATGAGATATTGAAGTGCTACTTGTATGTGAATGGGAAGAACTAATTTTTTCTTGAAATGAGTGATTGATTATAAGATGCATTCCATACATGAATGCATGATCAGATAATAAGAGTTGTGACCTGAGTAGCCACCGAAAACAAGCTTAAAGCTTTGAATGTGATTAAGAGCCAAAGGCTCACTATATAAAATGAGCCCTGTATCCCCAACAAATAAGGAACAGTATAAATGAGCCCGATATCCACAATGGATATGGGACAGTTTAGGCACTCGGTCACAATAACGTAATAATTAGAAAAGAGTCACATGTACATTCCATATAATTTTTATTAAGTATGTTTGATTGCATGAAATGCAATTATCTTACTCTTAAATGAGAATGTGATGTGTGATATTATATGTAAAAATGCAATGATGTGAATTATCAGTTATGTGAAATGATATGTTGCATGAATTGAGTGAAGCATCGATGATGGTTACCTCATCTGAGTTGGCAAAACTCACCTAAAATTTGCACATTAACATTTGAGGATCGAGAGAGTATTCTAGATACTGAGAGACCGTACAAGAAGCTTAATTCTTGTACTTTTGTGAAGAAGATATGGCTCAAAGGTCGGTCAGCTATACTAAAGGATTTAGTTAGATCTTTTGTATTTCCTCTTTCATGTAGTATATTTTGTATTAGGATATGATGATGTACATGTACAAATTTTTGAAAGCTACAATGTATATACATTCAGATTTATGAAATGAAAAGAGGTATTTTGTTAAAAAAATTTTGGTGACTTTCTTGTATGATAGTAGATGCCATGATTAAGTGGGATAAATTACCATGTGATAAAGTGAAAGTGTTATAGTTAAAACACCGTTTTTATAGGGTATATATTAGAATGTCATAAAGATGTTCCAGTATGTATCTTATAGCAGTAGGGGTGTTACATTTTGCCTGATAGTTACTACCGAATAAGACTTACGACTCAGGGCATCGGCTACTACATTCATTTTTCCTGGGTGATAGTCAATCATTAAGTCATAATCCTTAATAAATTCCAACCATCTCCTATTTCTGAGGTTTAGCTCCTTTTATGTCACTAGGTACTTCAGGCTCTTGTGGTCAGTGTATATATGGCAAGTCTCCCTTTAAAGGTAGTGTCTCTAAATCTTGATTGTAAACACCATCATTGCGAGCTCCAAATCAAGAGTAGGATAATTTAGTTGTGCTTCTCTAACCGTCTACAGGCATATGCGATCACTCGCCCGACCTATATAACTACACAGTCAAGTCCCTAACAACTAACATCACTATATAGCTTATACCTAACCCCTTGGGTAGGTAGAGTAAGCACTGCCCCTGGGTAGGTAGAGCAAGCACTGGTGTAGAAGTCAATCGTCCCTTCAGTTCTTAAAATCTTGCCTCACATTTGTCATCCTACTGAAATTTTACCCCTTCTGAGTAAGCCTCGATAAAGGGGCTATAAGTACTGAGAAGCCCTCAACAAATCTCTGATAATAATTAGCTAACCACAAAAAGCTATGATCTTCTGTCACATTCTTGGGCTGTTCCCACTGAAGTATAGGTTCCATTTTTTTTGAGCCCACATAAATACCTTTTTCTAATACCATATGCCCAAGGAATCTTATCTCCTATAGCTAAAATTCACACTTTGAAAACTTTGTATACAATTGTCTTTTGCGAAGTATTTGTAGCATATTCTAGAGATGTCTAGCATGCTCCTCCCCATCCTTAGAATAAATCAAAAGGTCATTAATGAAGACCATAACAAACTGATCTAAATAAGGATGGAACACCCTATTCATAAGATCTATAAATGATGCTGGTGCATTTGCCAATTTGAACGACATCACCAAAAATTCATAGTGTCTATACCTCATTCGAAAAGCAGTCTTGAGCAAATCACTTTTAGCTATCTTTAAATGATGGTACCTAGACCTCATATTTATCTTTGAGAATACTATAGCTCCTCTCATTTGATCAAACAAGTCATCAATCTTGGAAAGTGGATATTTATTTTTAATGGTAACCCTTTTGAACTGCCAATAATCAAAACATAAGCTGAGGGTCCCATCTTTCTTCTTAGCAAACAATACTGGTGCCCCCCACGGTGAATCTGATGAATGTCTAATAACTCTTACAATTGATTCAAAATTTTCAATTCTGTTAGTGCCATATAATATGGCAGTATAGATATTGGTGTTGTCCTCGGGACCAAGTCAATATCAAAATCAAACTTTAGTATCATTCTCTAGCAACCGGATAACTACCTTCAGCTTCATTTCGTCAAAAAACCCTATATTGTGGAATGTCTCTGTGGCCTGTCTCATCCAAGTTTTGCCCTCGATAATATCACCACACCCATCAAAGGTACCACACCTGAGGTTCCTTGGTTCCTTAATATACCTTGAGATTTGAAACATCAAATGTTGCTCTAGCGTATGACTACGTACCACTACTGACTGTTAAGGTGGCAGTATCTGTGGTGACATCTGTGGCACTCCAGTCCCAGGCTGTTTATGCAGTATATTGTGCCCACCATGTCATCACCTGCTGTAGAGCCTCTCTGAGCACCTGTGACAAACCCAGCTTCGCTACCTCTGATGGTACTTCAGTGTGAGGTTGCCTATGAGTTAAAGAACTAGCAGCAGCGGGTTCTGCAACTGCTTTAGTACTGTGTTCCTCTAGCTCAGGTCATAAAGATCTAACCTTACAACGTCTTCCCTTTCCTTGTCTAACCATGCTATCACTATAAAATCAAAAAAAGAGAGATGTTATTTAATAAAATAAATTAGACTAAGTCTAGCTTATCTGATGTCCTTTACACCCCAAGGAATGTCAACAAATAGTCTCACCAAGTTCGAAATCATCCGTCCATTAAAGATGTCAACTTAATGATTCGAGAATCAACTTCTCGATTAAATGTCGACATCTAAACTCAACTCTTAAGGCTCACAAATCTTTTGACAATGGTAATAACAATTTTGAAAATATAACAACCTTGCTCTGATACCAATTTTATTGTCACAACTCAAAATTACATTGGGCACATGACAACCGCCGCATGCCCAAGCTAAGGACACTTCTGGTAGCCTTAACCCAACTATATATGGCTAATTTGATATCTTTAAAAACATTTCGGTAGCACAATGACTGTATTTTGATAATCCCAAAACAAAAACACCTATAAATCAGTTTCAAATGCACTTTTATATTCAAATTAAAACTTTACCAAAACGGTTGTATTTTGAAAATCCCCAAATGAAAAACACCTATAAATCAGTTTTAAATGCACTTCTATTCACATTAAAACTTTACCGCAACTTTTAGACTTTGAAGTACACTCAAAAGCAATCTCATCAATAGTACAAAATGTTCATACATAAAGTTATTTACAAACCACAAGGCGGATAAGAGTTAATTTACAAAATTATAAAGCTTTTCAACATAATCATTAGCCACTATACAATATAAGTACAAAATAGAGACTACCTACGTGTGGTAATGCCCTAAATATGTCAAAAGACTGCACGAACCACTAAATTAATCTGCATTGTTGGATATCGGGGGGAGGGTGTGAGTACACTATGTAAAATAACTTAATGACGATTTTACACATTTAGCATACATATAACTACCTATGAAGTGAATATGTATGACATAGAAATACATAGACCTAGTCTATGACTCATCCCATACTAGTTAGGAACCACATAGGGCTAGCCTATTAATCACTCTTTCAGTGAATATATGTTCTAGTTCCTGAACACAAGAGAAGAAAAACATCATATGTAAAATTAAAACTCGTCAGGAAGTCAAATCTCAGAATATGCCAAAATAGTTATGTATGTCACCACTAGTCTACCAAACTAGTGTGCATACCCACCGAATCCCCGTGTTGGCTAGACTTTCATCTGTGGTGAGTCCACACTACAGTTGGTAAGAGCGTCATGACCCTAGGTGATGACCTCGTCAGTGACCAGACCTCTAGGCGTGTAATCACCTGCAAGTCCTATAAAATGGTGTCGTTATAAGGACTCGACTTTTATATACTAGCATCAAGGGTACGGGGGTCACTTAATCTATTATGCTTAGCACACGATTGGCTAATTGTTATCTCACCAATTTGAAACAAAAAACAATATACAAATATTTAGTACTAAAATTAAGGTACCATGCCTTTATTTATTGGTCCAACTGATAAAATGGAACCTTCCCATAGCTCTAAGCCAAACAAAACACATACATGTAGCATAAATGACTTGGTTATGCATATGTATGTTCCAAAATGTTATTTCATGTAGTGGAAGTCATAATTTGTAGTCCAAGTGCAAAGTTACTCAGAATTGTAGTTTCAGAAAATAAAACATTGCCCTTTTCACTTCAATTATAAGTTTGTTGAAAACAATATCATTCCTCAAAATACAAAATAAAAACATTAGTTTCACTCCAAGTGTAAAGTTATTCAAAACAATGTCATTTATTAAAAATATAAGTATACTACCATCTATTTGAGATTAAATTCTACTACGCATTACGTAGGTTCAAAATTCACAAAAAAGTTATTATGCATGTCTTGAGTTATCCTAGTCCCATTTGAGAGACATGTTTTTCCCAACTCTACTTAAAAAAAGGTGTACAATACTTTGACTTCAACAATCCTTGAGCTCCTTAATTCACAGCTCCTAAACCTTTATACATATAAATGCAATGTATTTACTACTCAAAGGATATCTCATATTTTTATATCATCACATAAGTGTATAAAACACAATATCACAATTTTTAAGCTATAGGATTCGGCTATGAAGCTTCTCAAATGGTTACTTCCCTTATTATTCACATAAGCTTTCTTTTGCATTTTGCCAAGGCATTTAATGCCTTGATCCAATCCTTGCACATTCAAAGCAAAATTAATCACATTTTTATCCAAGCACATTAGGTCACTACTCATCAATATAAGCAACAATTCAAATTTACTTTAAGTAAACATGAAAGCCTCTTTCCAATGCACACCATCAAAATCCTTAAATCCTAATCCAAGTTCACTTAGTCATTTTATCAAACACCTAAAGGCATAAACTTGAAAGCCTCCTTCTAATGTACATCTTCCTTATTTTTCAACATCAATTCACATTATACATACACAATTAACATCATAGAGTTCATTTAAACCATCAATTTCAAAAGATATTCAAAACTTCACAAACTTCCACCAAAGATAGTGCATTTTGTTTTTGGCTTAAAGAAGCTTCCCATAACTCATTTCTTTGATATAAACTGTGTTTCATTCATATTCAAGTATGGAGAACAACATATCTTAACACCAAACCCAAAATCATAATGTACAGACAGATGAAACAAAATTTACCTAAACTTTCCTTTGGTAATATATTAAATTCCTTTGAGTGTTTATCAAATCTAATGATAGATTTGAGTTCCTTGATCCCAAATTAACTTAGAACATTTTTGTTTGGTTTGGAGAATCAAAAAATTGGTGAAGATTAACTGATGGTCGATACTTCCTCTTCTCCTTCTTTCTTCTTTTTTCTTCTCCTTTCTTTTAATTAAAACAAAGTGTTTTAATGCCAAATAATGGGGTGCAAGGCCACACACAAGAAGAAGGGTCTAGAATTTTGACTCCTCTTCAACCAACATGGTGAATTATCCTTTTTTCCCTTCGTTTATGTGAAATTACCATTATACCCTTCAAACTTTTCCTAAATTTGCAATTAAGCCCAAAATTTTAGAATGACCAAATATTTTATTTTCATTTTGGTCCGTAGAATTTTCCAAATTATAATTAATCCCTTTAGCCTTATAAAATTACATATTGGTCTTCTACGAATTGAAAAAATATGTTTAGGTCCCTTAATTTTTAACAAGTTGTAAAGAAGCCCTTATGTACATCAACTTTTCAAATTAAGGTTTCTAAGTGTCCAATAAGTCTATAAATTATGTATAATCACCTCTAAGGGATTAGAACACATTTAACTTAGGCACTATGGCCATATCCATCAAATGGAATCGATTTTTCATACTTAGAAGCTTATTTGTCAGAAATCTCCAAGATTTTGCATACCGATGAACTTTAAGTTCATGTAAGGGCATATAACATTATATATCACTGGCATATATACCAAAAGGATTCAAATACATTTTTTAATTCATATACAACAATGTCTATATAAATATATAGTAGTATCTCCAAGTACAAATCAATACAAAAGGGCTCAAATATTTCGACATTATATTGAGTGTCTTCTTGTTGCACTAACTTTGATGACTTTTACACTAAATTACCCAAATACATCTCACTATAACCATTGCCCATATTATAACCCTAAAAAGTTCTTTGATTCATGATTATGCATGTGAAACCTATTGGAAGAGAAATGAAATGATTTGTGAAGTTATGGAATGTCATAATCATGAATGGTTTTTTAGTGTAGCTATAGATATCTCTTATTTGAACACAATTTTCCAGGTCTACATGTAGATTTCTCGGTTTATAAAGGTAATGAATTTTGATTGATCATAAGTAGAACCATTGAATGTTGAGTTCTTCTTATGGTTTTTTATAGTTATTCGTCTTTTCTTATGATCATATATTCTTATGAAATAGGAGAAATTAATAAATTTTTTTGGGTCTATGATTTTTATTATGATGTTTTGCTTAAGGATAGTTAAAAGTTAATTGTGTGGGAAACTTATATGCGCTTAATTGATTTTACATTTATTTCATTACACTTAATGTTTAATGTTATGAAATGCTTAAGACATTTACTTTAGTTCATATTTAGTTTTAGGTACAATTTGGAAGTGAAAGAGCTAAAGGGATTTAAAAGCGTAATATTTTAGTTGTCTTATTGAGATTTATACTCGTCTTCATGGAGCAAGAAGAAGAAGGATTAAAATAGAAGACAAGAAAATGCAAGTTGTAAAAATGGCTCACAACCATGTACCATATTTGTCACGGGTGTGACAACTTGAATCATATCCATGACAATCCTTGTAAGATCGTGACTTATGTCTCACTGCCATGTAAGAAGATGTCATGAAAGTAGTCATGGTTGTGACATATCAAGTCACACGCTTGGACTTTATGACTTTCCATGAAACCTAATTTTTCACTATAAATAAAATGTGTCGCAATCAAAATAGACATGTTTCATTTTGGGAATGAAAGGTCTTAGTTTTGAAGAAAATAAGTGGCAAAGCTCCAATCTTATGAAGACCCATAGAGGCTAGTTTTCAGATACCGGTTCAGAGGTGACATCAACATCAAAGAACTTGGTTAAGCATATCTTTCATTGTTTTGGTTATTCTCTCTCTCTTTAGGGATTGAATGTGTTATCCTATATTAGTTTAATCTTCTAATTTATCTTATAAAATTTATTTTTAATTTTGTGCATTCTTTTAATTGTGTAGTATAGTAAGTGTATAAATTAAATGTGTTGAAAATTCTTAATATTTTTTATAATTATTTCCTCACATTTTACTTTTTTTAGGTACATTGACAAGAAGAATGAAAGTAATGAAATAACGAGAGAAAAGTTGGCGATGAGAAAAAGAGAAAGAGGTGAAGAGTCTTTTGGAGATTTAAACGGAGCTTACTCATCACTAGTATGAGTGACTGTCACACATCCACTGACATGACATAAGATGCTATAGTTTAATTCCAGGACCATTCAGGAGTAATTGTAGAGGCTTAGAGACTAGAAGTTTAGGACTGATAGATGTGTCCTAGTATGTTTGGGATCTCTTCAGAATTATAGCATGGTCTTGATTCTTTAAGATAGTGGAGCCTACATATTAAAAACTCACACTCAAGGTGAGCTCTAATTTTTTTGTTTCTTTTTTTGTGAAGATGACAACATTTAATATTGGATGGAATCTTCATCAAATTCAGAAATTGTAATTATTATTACTCAGGGAAGTACTAAAATACTCCTTTTTTTAACTTTTATGTTTACTTTGACATTATGTTTTTTTTTTGTGCTTCTATTATCTAAGTTGGGACAATGTATAATTTTAAGTGCAGGGAAGGGGTTAATGGAAAGATTGAAGAAAATTTTCAAATTTCTTAAATGTATTATAATCTTTA
The DNA here is from genome assembly GCA_027575705.1 of Erythroxylum echinodendron. Classification (NCBI taxonomy): domain Eukaryota; kingdom Viridiplantae; phylum Streptophyta; class Magnoliopsida; order Malpighiales; family Erythroxylaceae; genus Erythroxylum; species Erythroxylum echinodendron. Next base: position 5,310 of record JANZXR010034469.1, on the reverse strand, counting down.
TCTTTATTTTTTATTCATATTAACTCACCATACCATATGTCTTAGCTCAACTTTGATGATTAGATTTCTCTAGCAAGAAATTGTGCCACTAGCTAGGTATCTCCAATGTAACTAGTTTGCTTCTATAGACGCTCCTCTTACTAGCTTATCTAGTTGCAGCTGGTAGCTAGAAAAGGAGCATTCATCATTACAATAAAAGCCTTATCCTAAGCGCATTAAATGTGTTTTGAGAGTTTTGTAAATTAAATAATCTAATCAAATTTCATTTTGGAGATTTTTTTCTATATTCAATATTCTAGATTTCTAGTGGTTTTAATATGTAAATTTTTTAGATAAATATAAATATAATTTGTTTTTAATGATTAAGGTTTTACTTTCAATTATAAAATTATGATAAGGAACAATCAAACACTTTAATTAAGCTATAGAATTAATATAGCTTGATACCACTATTAGGAAATCACAGCAAGATCTGGTCTTGTATGTAATGAAATAAATATGAAACCTTTTCATTTTGATTTCTTGAACTCCAAAATGAATTTAAATTCTAGAAAATGATTAACACATAAATTATAATAAGGCTTAAATTTAATTCGCATGTTATTCTTAAGCTTGATATTTTTCTTGTTGTATCCCTTGAACTATTTTAAAAATTGGTTCATCTTAACCATCACAGCTAAACAAGTATTCAGCCTCTAATGGTATCTATAGAACAAGTTGAGAGAACTTTACAAAAATTTTAGAGTGGGATAGGCAAAGAATGCTAGCTCCTTTAGAGCTTAAGCCTATTTAAAATAGGTTTTAGATATTTTAGTAATATCATTAAAATTAAATTCTAATTTTAATTAAAATTTAATCATAATTATAATTAATTGTAATTAAATATCAATTATTCCTAAATAAGATCCAACATCTCATATTGATCCTTTTCTACTAAATATCTTATATTGAATCATAAAATTCTCAAATTTTACAACAAAGTTTAACTTAATTAAAATACTTTTCTCTCTTTAACTTGTTCTTTGTGTGTGACCCAATTGGTACCCAAATATGTTGACAGTGAATATAAATTATAACCGTAAATCATATTTAAGATTAGATAAAGGAAACTCATTTAATTTATATTTACTTATCTCATTGGACAATCTATAACCATAGATCAAGATTGGTGTCTAGGAATGCATCATAGCCACCCAAATATTTAGGAATGTTATATTGGTTTTGACTAACCTTTTCAGGCATGTTTTTTTTGTATAATTCAATCCCTTCATCGTATAATGTTCCAATTGTATATAGAGTATAAAATTAATGTTTATTCTGTTTGAGTCCAATCGTATTACTTATCGCTTATTAATAGTTGATTCAATTAACTACATTTATTAACTATTTGTAAAGCATTGCTCCACCTTGGCCTTGGAATTTTGGAATCAATAATAATCGAGAACAATGGAACATTCTCCTTACTTTAGGGTGATGAATCCTATATTGATCACTCAGCTATCGCTATATAGTCTATATTATATCCAATGACTACCGACTGAGCTAACCTTAAGAAAAATAGGTCTTAATAAGTATCAAAATGTAGCAATTCCAATAAGAGATAATTTTAGAGATATTAAGTCAAAGGATCAATTATACAATCATTATAATGAGAATTTCCATTGATATAAAAGTAATGTTCCAAATGGAATTCTCTTATAAGGTCAATTAAGTGAACTTTTTCATTAACAAGCACCAGCATGTTTGTTTAAGTACATACATATTTTAGTCTATGATAGTCTTTGTACATTCTATTAATGTCTAGTCTTAAAAAACAATTTAAAGATAATATGTAAATACAATATGAATCTCATAACTATAATCTCATCATAAATTCATTTGAAATGTATATTTAGCCCATAAACTTTATCATATACATCTAAATATGTATATGATAAAGAATGTCATTAAATATTTATTTCACTAAACAATAACTAACCAATTGGATATATAGCATAAACCAACATTGTATTCATATCTAGTAGAGATAAAATTCCTAAGCCTCCCTCTTGCTTGGTGAGTAGCAGATTAGATTAGCTTACCTTAGTAAATATTTTAAGTTCAGGTCCCCAGACCACATTAAATTTCTAGTTAACTTTTCAACATTCTTCACTAATTTCTTTAGTAATAAGAAATGAGAAGTTGACTAAGTATCCTAGTTAGCAAAGATAAAAAAAAGATAGTTGCAATCTTTTTGAGTTAAATCAAAATCTTACACTTCTGATTACCAATTTGTGATCAAATATAATCATACAAAACATGAGAATCAATGTAGGATAGTCTTGCTTTTGGTCATTTATATTAGAAAATAAGTTCACATTAGCATATATGATATGTCTTTAAATTTTTATTATTTGAAATGGATAAATTTTAATTGACTTCAAGATTTGTAACAAGATTTAGTATTAAATGATATATGAACAGCTTAATCAATGAAAGCTAAATTCATGTTAAATGAAATATAAGAAATTTTATTTCTCATTAGCTTAATTGTTAATAACATATAATATATACAATAACAAAAACTATTTCTTCAAGCATTAATACATTATCTAAATCATTAATTCATGCATCAATGCTAATAAAAACATAAAACAAACTTATTAAGCTAGTCATGCATGCATCAATGCCAATTTCCAAATTCTTGCCAATATTTCTTATATTCTTGTAAAAATACACTAAAAATTAATCTATGACAAAACATCCCTATCCAAGATACTCGACTTAATCAATATGGACTTTGGTATCTAGTAGTTGCATAGTGATGCTATTATTCACATTAGAGCATAAAAATATCCATCACGTGTAGAAAGAAAATTTTCCATAATCATTACTCCATTAATTCACCACTTACTTTATTAATCACAATTTGGTGATTGTTGACTTTGTACTCCTAAACCCTTATCACTTTAGACTTATTGGCTCTTTCATGTACCCATTTGATCCTATTCAAAACCCAAATAATTCATGCAATATTATCTCCACAAATCTCCTCTACTTGATTCTCTCTTATTCTAAATGTGAACTTTTGATCAAACTAATCATAAAAATAGTAGTAAATTTCCTTCTTGCTATAAAACTCTACATCTTTTAGGGTTCATAGAATACCATATTGGTGACTTACTTTAGAAATATGGTTATACAACAACTTGAACACCTTTTTTGAATAATAATGCATTTGAAAACTTTGTAACTATGTATTGTAAGTAATCATAATTAAAAAATAATTAATCACCAAATTATATATTAATTGGGCTTAACACAGTCTAAAACTCATTTCTTTTTCTTAACATCCCTTAATAAATGTCTAATTGCAATATGTTTTAGCACGATTTTAAGTTGTTTGGTACTTAGTTTGGATTATATTTTTCCTCTAATATTTATTTTAACTCCTAAATGAATAAGTGAATTTAGGTATGGTAGAGAAGCGATAGAGATGTTTTAGAGTAATTTGGATGAATACATGTTGAACGTGGCCATATGTTCATTAATACGATAGTTACATAGTACTACTCAATTTATGTAGCTTAATAGTGCATTGTTCTTTAACAACTTGGTACATAAAGGAACATAGCCAAACACATGGTCTTCCATTTGTGTTCATTATGCTTCTTTAAAAACTTGTTATATAGAGGAACATGACCTTGATATGGTGTAGTGTTCTCTAATTTAACACCTACATAGTACTTCATAGTTGTGCATTGATCTATGTTTTTATAAGTAATTGGAATATGTTTCTTGCACAATTATTGATTATTATTGTATTTTAGGATTCATTTTGTATGTTTTTATTTAGTTCGATTTCCATTGCTTTTCTTTTATGTTTGATGTTAATTTATGGCAAGAATTGATTATTTTTATGTAGGAAGAAAGATTGAGCAACTTAGAGATTGAGCTAGAGATCAAATAGGATAAGAGAGTAGGAGACTCTCTGTTGCAAGTTCCATCTTCTCAAGCCAAATGCCTTCGAAATTGCAAGATCCAGGGAGTTTCACTATTCCATATGTTGTTGGTGATTTTGAATTTTCTAAATGTTTATGTGATTTAGGTGTAAGTATTAATTTGATGCCTTTGCCTATTTTTAGAAAACTATAACTAGGAGAGGTCAAGCCAACATCCATGTTGATTCAACTTACTAATCAATTCATAAAAAGGCCATTTGGAGTTTTGGAAGACGTATTGGTAAAAGTGGACTTATAGTTGTAATTTGCATTATGTTTTATGGTTTGATTTGTTAAGTAATTAGTGTTATTTTGAATGTTTAGTGTGTATTTAGGTTTAAATTATGTTAGTTTATGTGTTTAATTGTTTCTATAGGTTGCCATGAATCTTTGAGCTTATTTGTATATTTTTGAGGTACATTGATACGTATGCTAGTGTTGGAGGATAAACAAGGAAGAAGTGAAGATTTAAAGAGTTTCGGGCTAAAAGACATAGGCCACTATTGTGCACATTGGCCATGATCGTGAGATAAAAGGAAGAGTCAGCAGCAACAAGGCCACAATCATGCACCAGGGGCCACGATCGTGCAACAGGAGCCACGATCGCGCACCAGGGGCCACGATCGTGACAGAGAGCATCAAGTCAGGTCACAATCATGCACTTTAGGCCATGATCATGACGGAAAGGTTAAAGTGTCGACCACGATCATGCCCTGAGTCTGGCTGACACAAAAACTCAATTTTTGGGTTATTTTTTGGACCATTTTAACCTCGAGTTTGACCCAGAGAAAATAGAACAATACCTAGCAACCACCAGGAGTTTTTAGAGAGCCGAGAGAGCTGTAAAAAAAGGGAGATTCTAAAAAAATCTGAGAGGGACCTAGAGAGAGATCAAGCGCTTAAGGAAGGAGATGAAGGAAGAGAGACATGGAGATACGTTTGATGCAATGTACTTCCCAGAATAGGTGGTTTCCCACAGTCGTTACCTCCAAGATCCATTTTGACAATATTTCTATTTTTTATTTTGATTTCATTGATGTATGAGATTTTGATATTGATTAGGAATATTTTCATTGAGTGTTGATCTTTTGTCTAAATTCACCTTCGGGTTTTTTGTTCTTGAGATTAATAAAATTTATTTGATTATGTTTTATTCAATTTCGAATCTTCATAACTTTACAATAAAATGAGAGGGTGAGCTGGGTGAATATCATTGATTTAGGCTAACGAGAGTTAGGTAAATCGATATGTAGTGTAACATCCCGTTTCCAGAGAACGGGTCGGACCAAAGAAACGGGTCCAGATGTGGTAAAGTACCCCATCTCATGCT
>JANZXR010034458.1:0-14181 GCA_027575705.1 Erythroxylum echinodendron | reverse complement strand
CTTTTGTAATACTTAGGATTGATTTTTGACGGCTAAGGCTTTAGCCTCCTTTCAAGTTATATTAGTCTTAATGTACTAATGTATTAAGACTTGTAAGGGTACTAAAGCTTTGTAAGAAAATACTCATTTGAAGATAAATAAAGTATGCATTTATTTTTACGCATGAGTATGATCAGGTCTAAGTTTTTAAGTTGTATGTGTTGAGCCAAATGATATTTGAGGAGTGAGAAAAGATTAATAATCATGTTTAGGTAATTCTGATATAAGTTTGGAATAAAGAGAGACGTTGAAAAGGTTAATAGATTGCGTCAAAGAAGGAAGATGCTAAGGAAAAATACAGAGGTTAAGTCTCCTTTGTGATGCGTCACAACACAGAGGCAAGGAGGATATAAGAGTGTAAGTATCCTCTATGATGACGTCAGAACACAGAGGAAAGGAGAATCGAAGAGTATCCTCTGTGTCATTGTTCAAAGACATCATCTGTGTTACTGTTCATAGACTTTGTCTGTGTTACGGTTCACAGACTCTGTCTGTGTTATTGGTAGCACTATCATCTGTGTTACTGTACACGGACTTCGTCTGTGTTACTGTTCACAGACTTCGTCTGTGTTACGATTCACAGACTTTGTCTGTGTTATTGATAGCGCTATCGTCTGTGTTACTGTACATGGACTTCGTCTGTGTTACTGTTCACAAACTTCGTATTAGTGCAGGAAGAAAAATGAGCCGTAAGAAAAATGGGACGCAAGACAGAAATGAGACGGAAGGGATAAGACGAAAGAAAAATGAGACACGGGACAGAAATGAGACGGAAGGAATAAGATGGAAAAAAAATGAGACGCAAGACGGAAATGAGACGGAAGGAATAAGATGAAAGAAGAATGAGATGCAAGACAGAAATAAGACGGACGGAATAAGACGGAAGAAAAATGAGACGTAAGAAAGATGAGACGCAAGATAGAAATGAGATGGAAGAAATAAGATGGAAGAAAAATGAGATGCAAGACAGAAATGAGACGGAAGGAATAAGACGGAAGAAAAATGAGACAGAAGAGAAATGAGGAGCAAGACAGAAATGAGATGGAAGGAAAAAAAATCAGACTATAGAAGTGAGACGTAGGGAAGCTGAAAATAAGGCGCAAGCAATGAGACGATAAAAATAATAGACCCTTCAGAAGATAAAGTCGACCTTCTAGGTCTTTATGAAAGTTGTAGAAATTAAAGTGCTCTTTAAATCTATCCAAAGAAACCCTAGATTAGATTCCCATGAGAAAGTTTATACTAATTTCCCGAAGCAGGGATATGTGTAAGGTGTTGAGAAGATGACCCGATAGTGATAAGTCTGTTGATGTTTCCGAAGGTTAGGCTCTAGGAAGAGGGGCCTAACATTGGTTGGTATCACAACAAGCATGTATGAAAGGGTTAGATGCCGAAAACAGGGTCTGACACATTTATGGTATTAGAGCATGCAAGCAAGCAGGAGTTAGACTCTAAAATCGGGGTCTAACACATTTATAGTATCAGAGCAAGCATGAATAATCATGTATGAGAAGTTAGGCTCTGAAAACGGGGCCTAACACAAAACATATTATATGATTGGTCATTAACACCAAAACATAACATTTATACATATACTTTCATCATCAATTTTCTGCACATATGTGTTACTCGATTATCACCTTCATTCCATTTCTAAACTATTGACCCTCCCTTAAAACAACTCCTGAATGCCATTTGTACATTAAAATAGAATAAACACCTATTTATTTCAACATCAACGTGACACGTTTTTTAACTCCTCTATTATGGTCATTTACCACTAAACTATCATCATACATGCTTTATTCAACAAATAAAGAAGAGTAATGCTTTATACTCACTTGTTTACTTCAAGATCTTAAAAATCTCACTTAAGCCTAGCTTCTCCCATTCATCCCACGATCATCATCTTGCCAAGGTAGAATAGTTGGATTTCTTATCAAAAAGAGAAGATAGTAAGAACTTTGAGGTAGCTAGTGATGGAAGAAAACAAGGTTCAACTTTGATTCTTGGAGAAGAGAGCACCGTGAGAAGGAGAGAAAGATGAAGAAAATGAAGAAGAGAAGCACTTACGAAGAGAGGAGCAATTAACAAGTGAAAGATCAAATGAGAATTGGTATTTCATTTGAAAAAAATCGTAGGATATAAGTAGTGTGACAAGTGACACTTGTCACTTGCCACATGTCACTTTCTCATGGTTTCATTTGTCCCTCCATGAATAACTAGTCTATTTGATTCCAATTTCTATTCCAATTGACTCCCAATTTTCAATGACATATGTCATTAAATCCTACTGTCATTCATCAACATTTCTACTGCCATTTGACACTTATTTCCACTACTATTCATCAATTGTACTACCACGTGGCATTTTTCCTTGTCCAAAAAATACCCAAAATTTTAGAAAATTCTCAAATTTCACCAAAAAATCTAAATCACTAATAAAATTCACCAAATCAATTTTTAAGACACATAATCCACAATTCACATTATAATCACATTAAATATCAATTATACCCATAAAATGTCAAATGAGTGCATATACAGTAATTGAAATGTGCGCAAAGCAATCAAATCCATATATATGTATACTAATATTATACATGAACATGAAATGAATTTGTCTACTCTCTCATGGATATTTCTCAATTACAAAAATTTAGGGTATTAACTCTTGTATGGGAACAAGATGTTACAATTATCCTCCTTAATAAATTTCATCCTCGAAATTCTTATCTGAATCATCAAAAGGCAGGGGTAATGTTTCCCCATATACTCCTCCGTTTCCCATTTAACTTCATCACTTGAATAATTTCTTCCAGTTGATTATAGTCAATGGAATCACTTGATTTTTTAGTTGCTTATTCTGATATCCCTCTATCTTGGCTTGTTCCTCAATATATCTCAGGTTACTCAAAACTTTCACTTTCTGTGTCGATACACCTATCTCAGATAACACCGATATTTTCTAAATGCACTCACATATAACATAGCATGATTCTGATACATCTTAGTGGGTAGTACCAACTTATAAGTCAATGTTCCTATGCTCTCAGTAATTTCATATGGAACAATACAATTCGGACTTAGTTTACCCTTTTTAACTAACTTTAGCAACCCTTGCCCAGGTGGTGCTTTCTTAAACTCTTTATCTATATTCCATATATCTGGTGTTGATCTACCAAACTCGTTTTTCTTTCTTGAATCATTTAATTTCTAATACAATTCAATTTCACTTAATAATAACATATCGAATCAATCCTGGCCTTCAACCATTCTTAGGTCATTGGCAAATCAAACATTTACTCACACCTTTATTCACTTATTTCTTCATCCTTGGCTGCTAAATACTATCTCAGTGTATTACTACCAGGATGTATAACATAGGTTTCTATGTATGCTTCCTCTAAATTTCTTTTCTCAATCATTTATATCGGGTATACATGCTCCTTACTTCAATCACAATGTATCCTTGTTTTTCAATTCAACTCAAAATTCGAATTCATTTTCAATCCTTAATAAGATTCACAAATTTTGAATCCTCACTTAGGACTTTTCTAATTCTTCCCTATAAAACTAATCTTAGGTTCAATATAACTAATAACACTTCATTTTGTTCTTATTTTTACTCAGTCATTCTTTGCTCATTATTGCATTAGATTTGGTAACCTCAATATCTGAATTTGTGCTACATCACTATTAGATGGTTTTGTTCAATGCATCATATTGCAACATTAGCTTTACTGGGTAATACTCATTTGTACATCATAATCTTGAAGTAAATCTATCCGTTTTCTCAGTCTCGTATTCAATTATAATGATCTGTATATACCCAAAATGTTTCATAGTACATATGATATCTCCAACTTTTCAAAACGATTTCGATTGCAGCAAATTCTATGTCATGTGTCAAATAATTTAAACTTATGAGACCCCAAATGTCTCGATGCATATATGTAATCACTTTACTATATTGCATCAGATTACATCCAAATATCTATTGTAAAGCATCCGTATATATTACATAACCTTCAGTTCCAAATGAAAATAGCTAACATGGTGTTGTAATCAATTGATGTTTTTTATTCCTCAAAACTTCTTTTTACATTAATTAGTCCATCTGAAAAACACATTTTCTTATAAGTTTCTCACTTCATCATTATGTTTTCTTTCTTTGGGTCCTCAAAACTTCTTTTTACATTCATTAGTCCATCTGAATGACACATTTTTACCATAAGTTTCTCACTTCATCATTACCCCTTCTTTCTTTCAAACCACCAATATTCCATGTTCAAATATTATATGACCCAATATACTACTTAATTAAGCTACGATTCCTTCTTGCTGAACTTGGAAGATAATTGCTTTTACCTTTATGATATGTAAGATTAACCTCAATTTTTTTTAATCCTTTCAACTTTTTGAATAAACTCAAATATCACTTTATAGTCACCATCACTAATTAATCCAAGCAAGGTTGAAACACTTTATTCATTATATCATAATTTCTGTTGGGGACATTCGTTGACCCAAATAAATATCACCAAGACTCAATGCACCCGTATCTGGTCCTCAAAATTCTTAAATAACTAGTTCCAAAAATGGGGTAACATTTTCTCATGTTTTTCTCAATCTCTCGATTAATTTACTTTAATCTCTCGATTAATTTACTTTCTCGAATGACTTTCTCTATTCATTTGATTTTCTCTAATTTCTCAATGACTTATTCTAATATCTGTTCATTCATACTAGTTTCTCCACACAGTTCAATTTATTTGCAAGTCTCAATTTTCTAAACATAACCGTCAAAATCTAATTTATATCTTCTGGATATATAAATATAGGGCACAATGTGGATTTGAGTTCATTTAGCAATAGTAATCACGATAACAATAACATTATCTCCAATTCATGAGCCTAATAATGTAAATGGGTTTCCTTTCATCAATAAGATATATGTACTCTCCATAGGTAGTATTTTTTGCTTCTTATTCCTGAGTCTCAATTAGAATTGGGAAGCCTATAGTCACTTCTAGCTTGTTCAATAATTACTCCTAGAAATAGGACATTTGACTTACACATTATAAGTCAATGAAAGTATCTATCAAAGAATATTTCTCTTCCTCAATCATTTGTACTCTTTGCATTCATTCGTCATACCACATCTGGCATCTAAAATATATTGTAAGAGAGAGATATTAAAATATGACTTATAGGTGAGTACACTGGTAGGTAACACTACAGTGATTGGAGAGATGTGTAAAGGGAAAACATTTGGATTGATCAGGTGGAGTTAAAATTAGACATGACAATTTTGAATTTCAAAGAGACAGACCTCGTTTTAGGTATAAACTAGCTTACTGCACATAGGATTGTGATGAATTGTTATACTAAGTAGATAATTATTGAATCTCCCACCCAGCCAAAAGTAATATTTTGAGGATTTACTCAAGCAATGTCAGCCAGATCAATTTCTTCCATGAGTGCTTTAAGATTGATTTGAGGTGGTCTGAGGCTTACCATGTGACATATACCTGGAATGAATAGGCCATTCAGGACACTCCTATTGTTAGGGATTTTCTAGATGTGTTTCCCACTGAACTACTGAGTTTACTCCTAGAAAGGGAAGCAGAGTTTACTGTTGACCTTGTTCGAGATACTGCTCCTATATCAATTCGCTGTATAGGATGGAACCTGTGGAACTTAAGGAATTGAAGACCCAGTTACAGGAGTTATTGAAAAAGGATTTTTTCACGCCTAATGTCTCACCTTGGGGAGCTCCGATTTTGTTTGTAAAGAAGAAAGATGGGACTTTGAGATTATGTATTGACTATAGGCACCTAAATCGGGTGCCAGTGAAGAATAAGTACCTATTACCGAGGATAGCCGATTTACTTGATCAATTGCAGGGAGCTTAGGTTTTCATTAAACTTGATTTAAGGTCAGGGTATTATTAGTTAAAAATAGCTGAAGCTGATGTACCTAAGAGTGCATTCAGAACCAGATATGGACACTTTAAGTTTTTGGTGATGCCGTTTGGGTTGATAAATGCTTTGGCAGCTTTTATGGCATTGATGAATAAGGTATTCCAACCCTACCTAGATCACTTTTCCATTGTGTTCATTGATGATATTTTAGTGTATTCGAAAAGTTGAGAGGAACATGCTGAGCATTTGAGGTTAATCCTATAGATAATGTGAGAGAAACAAGAAGTTTAGTAAGTGTGAATTTTGGCTTGATCAAGTAGTATTTTTGGGCATATCATATCTGGACAGGGCATATAGGTAGACCCAAAGAAAGTAGAAGTAGTGATTGAGTAGGAAGCTCCTAGAAATGTGTATAAAATCTAAAGTTTTCTTGGACTAGTAAGATACTACCGAAGGTTTATTGAGGGGTTTTCACTGATCTCAGCCCCTTTAACAAAGCTTCTAAGGAAGAATATACCATTCAGACAGACTGATGAATATCAGAGAAGTGTTGAGGAGCTAAAGCATCAGTTAACTTCAACACTAGCGTTAGCTATTCCATCTGGATCTGGAGGTTATGTTGTGTATAGTGATGCTTCACAATAGGGGTTAGGATGTGTACAAATGGAACATGGTAGAGTTATTGTATATGCATCGAGATGGTTAAGGTCTCACGAGTATAACTATCTAGTTCATGATTTAGTAGTTACTATAGTGGTACTTGCTTTGAAAATTTGGAGACAATATTTATATGGCGAGACATTCTAGATATTCACTGATCATAAAAGTTTAAAGTATTTATTGAGACAAAAAGAATTGAATATGAGACAGTAGCTTTGGATTGAATTATTGAAGGGTTGTGACTGCACAATAAAGTATCTTCTTGGCAAAGCTAATGTAGTAGTTGTTGCATTAAGCAGAAAATCCAATAGTAGTGTGGCACAAATGCAGACATCGAGGTTACCAAAATTAGTTCAATTAAGAGCATTAAATGTTAAGTTGAATTTAGGGCAGAATGAAGTATTATTAGCTACATTAAAGCTTAGACCAATGTTATATGAACTAATCAGAAAAGCTCAAAGTAAAGATCTTGAAATAGTGATTTTTATTGAGAAGTTGAAAGTGAATCTGAGTTATGATTTTGAATTGAGGAATAATACACTATGGTTGAAGCAGTGAATGTGTGCACCTAATGTGAATGATCTGAGAAAGGAGATTTTGGAGGAAACAAATGTAACAGCGTATACTATGCATCCTGGTACTAGGAAGATGTATAATACGCTGAAATAACATTTCTAGTAGCCAGGGATAAAGAAGCAAGTTGCTGAGTATGTTGCTAAGTGTTTGACTTGTTAACAGATAAAGGCAGAGCATCAGGCTCCGGTTGAAAAAGTTACAGTCACTGCCTATTCCGAATTGGAAATGGGAGATAATCACTATGAATTTTGTAATGGATTTGCGAGGACTCGGAGGCAACATGATGCCATATGGGTCATTATTGATAGACTAACTAAATCGACCTATTTCTTACTAATGAGGGACAACAATAAACTGGATCAATTAGCTCAGAGATATGTGAATAAGGTAGTAAGATTACATGGAGTCCTAGTGTCAATTGTATCAGATAGCGATCCTAGATTTACTTAGAGATTTTAGGATAGTTTGTGAATAACTTTGGGTACAAAACTGAAATTCATTACAACATTTCATCCTCAGATAGAGAAACAAAATGAGAGAACTATTATGACTAGTGAGGATATACTCAGAGCTTGAATTTGGGAGTTTCAAGGAGCATGGGATCAATATATAGCTCTAATTGAGTTTGTTTATAATAATAATTTTCATAGTAATATCAGCATGGCACCATATGAGGCGTTATATTGCAAGGAAGTATCGATCTCTTTTATATTAAAATTAAGAGGGTCTAAGAATTGGCAGCAAGTGTCAATCGCCTCTGTATTGGGATGAAGAGGGTCTAAGAATTATCGGCCCAGAACTGATTTAAGATATTATTGATAAAGTGAAATTGATTCGTGGTAGAATTAAAGTAGCATAAGACCGAAGAAAGAGTTATATAGATCATTACCAGAGGGATGTGGAGTATCAAGTAGGAGATGAAGTGTCTTTGAAAGTATCACCTTGGCAAGGAGTGCTGAAGTTCAGTAAGAAAGGAAAACTCAACCTTAGATACATTGGTCCATGTGATATTATTGAGAGAGTTGGACCATTGGCATGCAAGTTACCTACTGAAATGGCTCAGATACACAATGTATTCCATGCCAGTATACTTAGAAGATATCGGTCTAATCCAACACATGTATTACCAACACAAGAAGTTGAAATTGCGAGTAATCTGAGTTACATAGAGGAACTAACTAAAATAGTGAGATATTGGAATAAGTAGTTGAGAAAGCAAGTGATCCCATTGGTTAAAGTCCTTTGGAGGAATCATTTGAGTGAAAAAGATAAATGGGAAATAGAGGAGAACATGAAAAAACATTACCCCTACCTATTTGATCAATCAGGTAAAAATTTTGAGGACAAAATTTCTTAAAGGGGGAGAATTATAATATCCGATTTCGGAACATAATTAGGGTTAGAACCCTAGATTATTGTAAATGAGTAATAATATTGAGAGCATTTAGTTCACATGCATATCATTAGCATACACACATGAATTATAATTTTTACACATTACAAAGATAGCATATGTACTCAATTAACATATTATGGGGTGTGAAAGATTTAAAATGAATAATAAGTGAATTGTGAATTGTTATATCTTGAATTTTGGTTTGATTGGATTCTAATTAGTAATTTGGAATTAATTTTGATTAATTAGGAGAGTAATGAATTAAGATGTACATTTGAATTAGGAACAATACCAAATGGAAAAATAAATTGATACATGAGAAATTGGGGTTACTAAGTCTATAATTGAGTGACACTTGGCATAGTTAAATGAGTGAAAAATGACTAGTAATTAAATGAAAAATGAACCAATTGTTATATGACATGTGGACTGTATACAAGGTGACATATGGAAACTTAAGAAGTGGATAAATGGCAGCATATTTAGAAGGAAAATGGCTTACATACCATTTGACAAATGCTTTGGCCAAATTAAGACACCTAGAACCTAGTGAAGAAAGTTACAGCAAAGATAATTTTTGTTGTCTTCTCCTTGCTTCACCGAAATTGCTCTTATCTTCTCTCTACATTTTGTTTGAACCCTAGCTAAATTGTTACACGAAATTCACACTTTAATCCTTTACAAAATAGCTAAGAAAACGTTCAAAGCAGTTTTCATCTTACTGCCAAAAATTAACCTATTTTCACCTTCAGTTTGTGATCAATCCTGCATGAATGGAGGGCTAGTTTAATTTGAAGTTTTGAGATGAAATTGGAAGCCTAATAAGTAAGTAGAAATCTGATCTTTAAGGCATGTTTAATAGAATAAGAATGATGATTGAATCGAATGAAATGTAGATGGTGTTGGAATATGTTGAATGAACTTGGAAGTTTTTATGGATGAATTGGACTAGAATTTGATGTATAAAGAAGGTAAATTTATGCTAAAGAAAGATGGTAACATAGTGTTCTTGAATTGGAGATGTATGTGTATGTATATCAAGTGATTGTTAATGACAAAAATGAGCAAAGTTTAATGGACCTTAGTGTAACCAAGATGAAGCTAGATGATCCGGAAAATTTAAGTGTTTGGTATGTATTTGAGTTTGATACATTCATGCAGAATTAAGGGAAACAATGTAGTGCACAATCATGGCTTAGTTATTTGGGTTTTTTCATTATCATGGTACAGTCCCCACGGTCATGGCCTGTTGCCCAAGCTTTTGTCACAATCGTGGGAAGGTTTACCACAATTGTGGACTAACATAAAGAGTGAAATGTTGTCTTTTATGTGATGT
The DNA here is from genome assembly GCA_027575705.1 of Erythroxylum echinodendron. NCBI lineage: Eukaryota > Viridiplantae > Streptophyta > Magnoliopsida > Malpighiales > Erythroxylaceae > Erythroxylum > Erythroxylum echinodendron. The sequence goes on along the minus strand of JANZXR010034458.1, from coordinate 4,247 downwards.
TTGAAACAACTGATGCTAAGTTACTTTCCTATGGTACGTTTAGACTTAAATGGGGCTTGAAATGAACCTGGTTTGAGGTTGAATAAGTGATTAAATGTTTGATATTTTAGGTGGATAATTGAGGTATAAACCTAAGCGTAAACTAGATATATCCAAGTGATAATGTTTAAATGATCAAGACTTATGATTTAGGGACACATACCCAAGAAAGTCATTGAGCATATGTTGCATAAAATACATATACATATTTTTATGATTGAGTGCTAATATGATTGAGCAATTTGGTAATGTGTAAATGTCTGTGTATTGCATGGTTTAGATGCTCAAGTCGAACATCAGCATCCAGACATTGTCGGTTCGTCTAGGAAATAGCTATTTGGAGCTTACTGTGAGTAACTTAGATGTTTCTCATTAGGATTGATTTGTTTATTTAAATTTCAATTATTAAACTATTATTGAACTTTTGTGATAATTTTAGACAATTGTGGTATGAGGATTTTGATAATGGGAAATGTATCGAAAGTGTTTATGATTAAATGTGAATTGGAAAAATATGTTCTCTCAACAAAATTGTTGAATGTTGGACTTCTTCAACAAAATTGGCCAGTCTGAAAGAGCTTAAAGCTTATAAATTCACATAAAGAGTCACAAGTTTAGTGATTAGTGAGCTCGGTATCCACAATAGGTACGGGATAAAATGTGAAAAAGCGCTCAACATCCATAAAGGATACGGGACAGTAATAGGTGCTAGGTCACAACAAAATAAAAAGGAAAGTGGAGTCACGTGTGCATATGCAATTATATTTTCAAATGTACTATATGAATGATTGTTATTAATCCTTGAATTATGTTGATATGATAATATGCCATGTATATGTCCATTTGGTAATATGATTGTCTGAGAAAGAGGATTGAATTATTTTGAAGAGATTATATTTAATGTGTGGAATTCTTGATATGTTGTTGAGATGAGATACACTGTGAATTTTGATTATCTGTGAGATGTTATGTTCTGTTATGAGTGAGCGCATAGATGATGGCTCGCTCACTGAGCTTGCAAAACTCATCAAAATTGCAACGTTGATTTTCATGTATGAGAGAGGAGACTTAGTTTCTAAGAAATTTTAAAAGAAGTCTTGTACTTGCGTTTTAGGCTCAAGAATCAAAGGTCTGGTCAGATGAAACTGAGGAGTTAGATAGAATGCTTTTGTTTAGTTTCTCATTTCATCTAGAATATGTTGTAAAGAGAAATATACTCTTATATGTTTTTGGTATAGTGTAAATATGGATTATAGAATGAAAAACGACACTATAAATTTTGTTTTATAAATGGAATGAGGAATTGATCTTTAGTATATTTGTGATTTATTTACGATGTCATAATAAGTGATTGTGATTGGTCTAACATGTTAATGTCATAGGGTATGTTCTTGAACGTCCTCTAGATTTTTGTGGTGGGGTGTTACATCGGAGTTGGTCAAATTGGATTGATTATTGCACCATTTCAATGATGTTCAGGTTGATCTAAAAAATGTTCGCTTTTACAATCGGTCTCACGATGCTGGATTCTGTTCCCTTTAAGTATGGTCTAGCATAATTGAACATTGTTCATGGTTGTTCTACCATATTAAACTATCCCTCGAAGTCTATGTGACCTTACAAGTCCTCTATTTGATAATCCAATTCCAACTTCCTAAGGTTTACGATGATTCCTATGCACAGTTCTTTCTATCTCAGGATCTACTTCTAAGTTCTTAGTGTTAATATGGGTCATAAATTGACCTGGAGTCTAGTCTAACCTATCTAACTGAAATACATTAAATAACATATAAGAAAAAAGCAATTAAAGCAAAACAAACTATATCACGTAAAGTAGAAATAAAACAAACAAACAAAAGTAATGACTAGATTAACAAAACTAAGGTGTTCCTACTATTATCGTCCTGAACAACGATGCCAAAAACTTGATTGAACAAACTTCATGAATACCTAAAATTTGATACCGCAAGTGCATGACCTAGTTGTAGCTAGTATCAATAAATATAGGTCGATCCTATAAGGATTATAAGTAATGGTAATTCCTTTTATTCTATCATCTAGAGTACAAATTGATTATGGTTGAATTAATAAAACAAAAATTAAAAAATTAAAGTAAATAAGCACCATGATTTAAAGTAAAGATTTGGAAACACTAAATTAATTATCGATATCAAATAATTAGCACCTAAGCTTCGAATCCCCTAAACCTTCAACTGATTAATTATTTGCCATGCAATTATGTTGTTAATTAATTGGACTGTGGTGATTCCTAAGGTATGATAGCAGCTAACCTTGATTCTACTAGTAACTAATCCTAAAGTCTTTAATCAAACTACTCAAGTTAAAACTTATTGCATTGTGGTAGCATGAATCTCTTTATTAGGTTTAACCCTAATCTAGAATATTTATGTCATTCAAGCTCTAGGATTGTAATCAACTCTTTCCAATTATCGTAGATCCATTCAAACCTAGGATTTCTCAATCGCTAAGTATGAAATCAAATTTAAATCTAATAAATTAGATTAATAGACAATAAATAAAATGGATAATTAGATCTCAATAATTAACAAAAACAAATTTCATTCACAAAAGAACAAAAACATGTCAAAGTATTCATCTAGGGCTTATCTAACTTAGATATTAATAGAAAATTTAGCAATACATTGACGAACACAAAATCATATCCATATATACTAAAAGCATGTTGGATGAATTTTCTCATTAGAATGAGTGACATTTTTCCTTAATTTCTAGATTAATTATTGGATTTTATACATATTTTTTCCTGCTAAATTGTTTAGTTTACCAAAATTTGCATTTATAATTGTTCATTTTTAATTTGTAGGAAATGCACTGTAGCGATATTGAGTGATTTTAGTAACAAATTTGAGAGCCTCTCTTGTCTCCTTCTTCGACATTTTAGACACAAACTTCTTAATTTCTTCATGCTTTCGTTGCTTTTGCATGTGATTGATGGAGAATCAGTGATCTTTTCTCACAAGCCAAGGAGAGGAGCGTGAACTGCTGGGAGAGGCACAAAGAACCCCACTAAAACAACACATCAAGCAAAGACCCATGTAGAAAGCAGACCAACGTAGGTGGAAATACCCACCAAACATTAGCTACAGTGGAGGCACTAATTTCACGCTGAAGTGGAGCAAACCAAGAGACCCACCACACATATCAGCTGGAGGAATTAACTAAAAGAAAAAAAAAGAAAAAAGCTATCTACATCACCACACCACCAGTAAAATAACGTGAACAGCTAGAGCAGAGACCCACCAACACCAGACACTCTATGCCAGAAAAGAAAAGAGGATAGCTGGAAAGAAGGAACAAGATGAGGTGAGCTGGGCGATAAGAGCAGAGTAGCGTGGACTGGGGTGTGGGGGATTTTTTAGTTAGTGGACTGAGGAGTGTGCGACAACAGAAAATAACAAAAGAGAAAAACTGAAGGTGATGAGCGTGAACTGAAGAAAAAGGACGTGAGCAGAAGGACGTGAGGGCTGTGTGTGTGTGAGTGAACTGAAAATAAGAAGGAAGAGTAACGTGAGCTGAACAGTGAAAGGAGCAGAAAAAAACGAAAGAAGGAAAACAAGAAGAGCTGTGCGTTACATGGTGTGAAGAGAACACGTTGAAGTTGGCAGCTGGACTAGAGAAGAAAGAGTGCGTGGGGAGGTGCGACAGCTATGAAGGAGCATTCACGTTACACCACAATTAAAAAAAAATACTCTCCAACATTGGCAGCTGGAGGACGTTGAAGATAGATGGTGGCTAGGAACTGTTAGAGACAAGAGGAGAACGCAAGCGCCAAGGACACAGTGACGCACCAACACTGGAGCTCTCCAGCAGACGCTGACTCACCGAAGAATTAAAAGAAAATCACGTAGACACCAGCAGGGGAATATCACGCTACCGTTGAGGACTTCATGCAGGAGGCTGCCCACCAGGATGATTCACCAAGAACGCAGACACGAAATACACATCAGGGGGAGGCGCAAAAAAAAACACGCAGAGAGGGAGACCCGAAAACCAATTTACTCTCTGTTTTATTATTTAATTTCTCCTAATGTTATTTGCTAAGCATAATTTCTGTGGTTTTCATCCTATCATGATTGAGTAACTTCCACAAAGCTTCAAGGTTGGGCTGAAACTTTTAGCTAATTTCTGTGGATTAAATCTTGGTTGATTTATAAGTATGAGTTTCA
>JANZXR010034427.1:0-14182 GCA_027575705.1 Erythroxylum echinodendron | reverse complement strand
ACGAATTCAATTAGAAAGAGTAGATCAGAAGATATTCAATGTTTATTAACAACATAAACTTTATTCAAAACATCTCAACATACTAGCGGATAACACGGATCCCCTCAACCAAGACAAAAAGTGTAGCTACTCATAATAAAATAAAAAACAAAAGAAATAACAAAGCATAAAGTCTCCATCCCTGGTCTTTTACAGAAAATCATGAAAAATACTAAAGGAAGAAGTGCAGAAAAGCGTAAAAGCTAGAAAACAAAAGATGCAGAAACGAAAATCTATCCTAGACCTAGTCTTCTCCATGCGTGAACCACCATCCTCTCTCTTTTATGCTTCCCCCTATCTTTCTTTGATTCTCTTCTGATACTGTATCCCCTAATTTTAGGTAGTCAATCCCCTTGAAAGATGGCAATATAATCTTCAAAGATTGTGAGAATCTCAATTTTGACTTTTGAAAAGTGATCTGCAGATTTATTCCATCCTTAGGCGTGCCCACGCTTAGTCACAGAATTGCTGTCAAATTAGGAATTTCAAATTTTCTTCATTCTTTTGCATCTTTTTTATTCAATTTTGTCTCTAAGGTGTTGAAAATCATCTGTAAACAATTATAAGATAATTCTATTAATTTCGGATAATTATTTCAACACATTAAAGATAATTAAGTCCAAAATAATTGCAATTTAATGACTTAACAATCAAACTTTGTTACTCCAAAATGGAGACCTGGACTCTCATTAGATAATATAAGGATAAGAAGCATTCGAATATTGGTAAAATTTTGTAGAGTATATACCTCGTATACTAGTCCTATGAGGGTTTAAATTATCTTGCTAACTACCTTAGAAGACCTCTGAGCTTAGATGAAAATACTACTAATCTAAAAAGGATAGATTATGCTCATGTCTATATTAAGGTTAAAATAGAAAAGATTCTTCCTAATTATATTATAATCATAAAACTTGATGAGGAGGAAAACTTGATAGAGGATTGCATCCCCATTTCCTACATATAGAAACTTATGAAGAAAGAATAATATGTGGATACCTAAAGGTAAAGAGGTGATGAAAAACATTAAGGTGGATCTAGTGAAGCAAGAGCAAAATGTTACTTGTCCTCAGTCCCTAATAATTCCTCAAGAACAACAAGAGATAATCAACTCCACTCCTAGCACAATAAACATAAATGCATTATAAATGTGATAAGTAGTGATTTATGCATATTTTAAGTCCCAAATTTAGTGCATTTTGCTTGTTTATTTAAGTAATTTTATATTTTAGTATGTGGTTTTTATATTATGTTTTTAGGTTGTCATTTACTTATAGGAAGCAAAAGGAACAATTTGGGGCAAGTTTGGAGTTATTTTGACTAAGTTATGAAGAATCTAAAATTCAACACTGTCATTAAACATGCTAATTGATGGCTACGCGGATCCAAAAGGTTATAAAGTCACTGGACATGCCTGTGTCCATGCAACTGTGAATCCTTTAAGCCTGTTAGGGATGTCAATTATGGCCTAGCTCATTTTTCACCCAGGTTGGCCAGGCCATGGGCGAGCCACTAGCTAACCATGGTCTGCCTGGCATGAAACGACGTAGTTTTGAATTCTTTTTTTTAAAATATAAATAGACAGGCCAACAAGCGAGCCACGAACTAGCTCGCAGGCCACCATGCTCAGCCCGGGCCTGGCCTAACCATTGAAATACCTAAAGCCTGTGTTCTTTCCAAGTTCGAGGGTTTTTTAATTTTTAATCTACACAGCCACTACATATGCCCATATTGGTGACTGTATACTACCTAAATACTAAAATTTCAAACTATACAAGGTAAAATTAACAAAACAAGTAGAAAGTGAGGCTCAAGAAACACAAATTGACTAGTTAAGATGACAAAGAGAATAAAGAAAAAGCAAGAAAACACATCCAGAGTGGATTTCTACTGATCTAAAGTGGATTACTTAAAGACTAGAAAGGATTTCATCTTGTTTATTTTTAATTTCTAATTAATGTCTTTTATGATTAGGAGAAAAATTTTTGTTGGTACTTAGATTAGATAAATCTCGGGATAGATCTTGTAGTAATTTTATTTTAATTTAGTTCATTCTATAGTTTCATTGAGATTCAATTATGTGATTTTAATTATTATTGAATTAATATTGCTAGCATAATGATTTATCTATGATTTCATGCAATTAAGATTAATACAATTCTAAAGGTTTTAATTATAAAGAGATTTCAATTAATCAACCTAGAATTAGATGTTAATAGTCTTAAGAAAGATATTAGCCTAATTAAGGAATTTCCACAGTACAATGAACTTTAGAATAAATTGATTAGTGAAATCATGATATTATAAGAAGTCTTTAGGGGATTCGAATTCCAGGTACCACTATCTTCTTTGAATGTTTGTTAGTTTAATTTCTGTTCTAATTAGTCAACTGTGTTGATTTATTTTAGTTTATATTTTAATTTTGAATTTAATCAATCATCATCACCATAATTTGTTAGACTGGATAATAGAAAAATGGTAAGTACTAGTAATTCTAGTCCTCGTAAGATCAACCTGTACTCTTTAGGGCTAGCTACAACTACATTATTTGCTAATGGTTAAAACTAAAACACATCATCAAAGTGCATCTGTCAATGGCAGTTTCCATATTGCTATAGTTCATAACCTTTAGGTTAATCAACTGAGCATGTTTTTTAGGATAGGTAAAGTCTCATTCGGTGGTGTTCCTTTATGCCCTTTATTAACATCTTTTTTTAGTTATTTGGATTTTGAAGTTTTTCATTGAAACCTAATCTACTCTTTATATCTGCAACCATATAGAGTCAATCATATATAGCTAAATAAAACTTAATATATTCTAAAATATCGACCATATGGAGAACTAGATCCTATTAACAAAAAAGAATAAAATAAGGAGAGTTGATTGAGAATAATTCAACTACTAACCAACAAAAATAAAATAAATAACCTAATAAAAATAAATCAAATAAAAAATTTTAGGGATTTAAAGTTTACCTATATAAATATTCAATTATGATATGCAATTTATTATTTAGGTTGAAATAATAATTAACTTAATGTGTCGATGCCCTCATTCTAGGCACATAGTTATATCTATGTAACAACCATCCTTCAATCCTTATTTTAACCTAATCAAACACATTATGCATAGTTAATATATTTAGTCATCACTGAATTCTAGGGTGTTACTATTATAATGCTAAAGTTTTTATTTACCTAGTGCAAAAATCATATTTTCACTTGTCAATCCAACATACGATCCCTATGATTGAATTTAGGGTGGCCAATCGCAAATTCAACAATTAACATTAAAGAGAATAAATTTAACCATTGAATAACTAAATTATGTATAAAAACTAAATAAATTATTATAAGCTACATCCTTAACCATAACTAAGGTTTCCAGTTACTAAACATAATAAAAACAAAACACAAAGAAATAAATCCCATTATAGAAGGAAAGAGTAAAAGAAAGAAGTTAGGAGAAGTTACCATTGGTTGCTGTAATCCTTACTACAAATGTTCCTCTTTGAGTTAAGAATTATGTAAAACTAACTAGAAAGAAGTTCAAGAGCAAATCTTCTAAATATTCAAGAGAATCCACTTTAAAGTCTAAAAATAATCCTATTCAATTCTACTAAGGTTGTCCATATATATCTAAGTGAAGCCTAACAAAATTCTAAATATAATTAAAAATGTTAGAAATAGATTAATTAGAGTTGAAGATTTCTATAATGATGTATTTGATCTCTAAGAATTAGCACCTGATACATATCTAAAACCATTACTGGTCGTGTTCTGCTTCTTTATCTCTTCATTTTTTATTATGTAACTAACATCTGAAATGCTTCACTATCGGTTCAAGTTTTGCACTATTTCTCTCTGTAAAAAAAAAGATGAGTTTAGTGCTAATTGTACTTCATGTTTTGTGCAAGTCTAGCACTATACCTCAACTTTTAAGACCTTTATGAAAGATATGCACTTATTATGCTTCTAGGTCTAGTACCTATTGTAATTGTTTCCCTCAACTTCTCCACTTTTTACCCTCTTTGAGATAGAATCAACTCTCAAAGTCTTTTATAAAATTGTTGCCCTTTTTTATCTTCCAAATGACTCTAAAATCTTATAAATTGGATAACTATAGACAAAAATTTGCATTAAATCTTGCATTTACCCTTCAAATTCAATCACCTATAATACAATAAACTAAACATAGAAAAATTTAATAAAATCCATATAAAACATATTATAAAGGTGCCAAATACCAAGCAAATAAACCCTTAATAGCATGTAAAATATCTAGATATCAAATTCTGTCACACTTAACTCATTTCTTGTCATCAAACAATTAAAACATAACTACTACAATTTAAAACCAAAAAGTAATTCCACTTTTATAATTATACGGTGACATTTAAAATCTTAGGTATCGTTAGTGAAGAAGATATAGTTTCCTAAAGGTATACTTAAATTCAACCAATAAATTTTTGCCTAAACATATATACGTTAATTAAATCTAAAATCAAAAACTGACCAATGCGTCGTAACACTAATTAAAATAAAATAACTCGACTACTATTGTAGCAGTGGTGAGTCTAGGTCGATCCTACAGGGAGTGTTCCGTTAACTTATGAAATGAAATTAATCAGTTTTTAGGAAAAATGGGACCAGTGGGGGTTTGGATTTTGAATTTAAGAAGAAAATAAAATAAAATAAACCTAATGAAAACAAATTAAAGCAAATATGCAAAAAATGATAAAATTGGAGAATTCGGTAGAGATCTGATTCTTTGGTTCAATCTCAGCCTACACCCGAATTAAGCATAATTCATTGATTTGTTGTTCTTTTATCTCTCGTAGCAATTATCGGTCATAGATTAACAACAAGCTCTGTTAATCTCAATTTTTCCTTATATCCTAGTTAATCACAAAGTGCTCGTTAATTAAGCCTAGCTATTGGGAAACCTAGAATAAGCTCTCTAATTTTGTCCAGATAATCGCATTATAAATCAGAAAAATAGACCAATCTAGGCAATAATCACACAAGCTCGGATTATTTAACCTATTTTATGTTATCTCTAATGATTCAGAATGATTAGTCACTACATATGAATTGCGAATACAATGATTACGTATTGTATTCGATTCTAGCAATGAGTTTTCATGAAAAAATGATTCAATAGAGCATTAAAATCATCATCATTCAATACCAATCTAATAAACACAAGATAACATAATTAATTTCTAACGAGAGAAAGAAACAACAAAAATAATAAAAATGCTTAACCCAGGTTGTCGACGTTGATATTACCTCCGAACCGGTGTCAAGATTTTATTCTTCCGTAAGTCTATTCAATAAAAATAATTCAACCCTATGAAAATTACCCTACCGAAACCCCTATTATCTCTTCACTATAACAAGCTTTCTTCTCTCTACTTTACTATTCATGACACTATTCTATAATGTGACAATTAAACTTCAATGAACTGCCTTATTATTCAGACTTCACTCCTCCGCACCCCTTCCTTCTCCTCTTTTCTACTTGCGCCACTCTTTTTATTTTTTTTCTACCGCCACTTCACTATTCCCTCTTCATTATAGCTTGATTTTGACGAATTAAGGTGAGGGTTTTTGGTCCACCCTTACTATTCATGTTTTTCACTTAACCTTGCAGCTCTCTTCCATGTTTTTTTAGTAAAATGCACTCGTAATGTCTGTGTAACATCTAGGTTTCACAGACATTGTCTACATGAAACGTAGGCTACATTTTGCAGACATTTGCTACTGCCTTATATGTTGCGTTTTATTCTCCTTGCTCCTCCTTGTTGTGATGTCATTTTGGCATGACTTGTCCACCAGTTATATTTATTTTCATGCTTAATCTTTTACTTGTATTCTGTCATTAAATCTATTGGCCCCGAGTCTCGGTTCCTATTTCATGGCATTAAGGCACCAAAATTGGAGTATTTTTTAAAATAAAAATAATTGTAAATGAAATTAATATCAAAATAAAAAGAATTTAATTCCTTGGTGGGAACAAGAACAAGTACACAAACAATTAAAATAAATAGCCTAGAATAAATTTGACATGAAAATAAATTAGATTGGGTGTTAAACGAATAATTAGCAAATGAATTAGCGAATTAAAAACAAAATGCAGAAGAGGAAAAGTCATGGGCATGAGTTTTCATTTCTCACACCCGTGAGACAAGGTAGTCATGATCGTGCTGAGGTAAAGAAGTTAAGCAAGATCGTGACTTTCAGTGAACAATCGCAGATAAAGAAGTTTGTTAAGCACGATTGCGAATTTCCAGTCGCATATACCAACTTCAAAACATCATAACTTTCTACTCCAAAGTCCAAAAATTACAAACTTTATGTCATAAGGAAGGTCAGAGAAAGATCTACAACTTTCATGAAGACATCTTTGTCAAATTATACCTAGATCAATCTAATTTATTCCTTTAAGTTTCGGAACATATTCTATTCCCTTTTTCCTCCTTTCATCCTACTATCAATATATATATAACTGCTAACTATAACAAAAGACCTGAACCCAACAATCATAAACCATGCATACATAACTCCCATTAAAACAATTTCTTTAGAAAAATCTATCCAAAGATCTTCTAACATCCAACAATTTTATTACTAACACAATACCATCTTAACAGAAGAGAAATTCTGAACATATACAAAGAGGAATTTTGCAACTTTCACTATCAATTTTGAACAGAACAGGGTTTTTGCACAGCTTCATATTACATATCCAAAGCCAAATCAGTAGTATAATAAAAAAATACAACATTGATGCTCATACCTAGCATGCTTATAAAGCTATAAAAAATGATCAAAACTAACTTAGTTATAAAAGTCTAAAATTTTTGGAGTTGCCAAGCAGTGATCTACTTTGTTCATACCTGAAGAGTAGAAAATTTTGTGGGGTAAGTTAGGAAACTCAGTGTTTAATATGTTTATAGCCCGTGATAATGAACCATAAACACACAATTAAGTACATATTTATATATACATGTTACAATTTTTGGACTTAGCATATCACACTATCCACATTTCAAACCTTGAGAATTTACATAGACCAGAACATATTATCTCACAAATCAAATCATATGTTTCATTTAATCATCAAAAAATAACACTCAATTATGCTCCATATTCAACAAATTAAGATACAATGCACAAACATAATGGTTCAAGAGAATCCCATGAAACAGAATGGCAAAACCCAAGTTTACACTATGAGTAGAGTGAGTCCATTTTCGGAGCTCATATGCCACAAATGGGTAGCCAGGAGAAGGCTTTTGGTCAACATGCACGTGACGAACAAAATGGTATCTCTCTTATCCATATAAGCAGATTTTCTGATACATACATATTTCATAATATATTCATATTTTTCATGCTTCTTGAATTTTTCTGTTTTTGCATCAATACTAAAATGCAATTTCTTTCAAAGTAGAAATGATAACAATTCATAAGACATTTTTCTCACATTCACAATGATTGAAGACAAACTTATTTAACATACATACATACAAATATTTCTACTTATTATCATAAAACCATAAACATATTACCGACATATTTACTTGATATTTCCAAGATCAAGTTTGTCTTTCCTTTTATTCTTTCCTTCGATAATCTTGGTTCCCTAGAAACAAACATATTTTCATTTAATCATCATACACGAATAAAGCTTCCATAAGCTTAAATATCCATGAATGCTTAAACTTAATCTATTCTTGGTTTATCTAACTAGAAGAACAAAGATCTAGTTAGTTCATAAAAAATCTAAAGACATCAATCTCTTGTTCCTCTTCTTTCTCTCTTTATTTCAGCTCATAAAGACCTAGTTTCTCTATTTTCTTCTTCTATCAAAACAAGAAAAGAAGATAGAGGTTACCAAAAACGTAGCTGAATCTTCTTCTTCTACTTCTTATCTACTTTTTCTTTCTTTCCTTATTCTCCTTTTTTGTTTCAGTTTTAGTTTCTGCTTCTCTTCTTCTTTTTCTTTTTACATTTTTCTTCTCTCTTTCTTTCTTTCTTCCTTACTATATACGACTCTCCTCTCTTCTTTCTCTAGTTTCTTCTAGGTTCTTCTACGACTTCTCGCTTTCTTTCTTTCTTACACGAACACATCTCTTTCTTTCTTTCTATTATTATTATTTTCCAGCACCTCATTCACGCATCCCTTCATTTATTCTTCTCTTATTAATCTTTTAAAAAAAGACTCTAATCTTCCAAACTTACCCTTGCATATTTAATCTAATGCCTTCTAACCCCTTGACTTAATTCTAACACTTCCATTTAATCTATGCAACCATATGTAGTAAAATAATATATATAATAATATTCATAAACTCCATAAATTTCTAAATTCAAAAATTCTAATTTTTACTCATGACTAAACGCCAACAAATCCTCATTTAATAATTCTAACTTCTAAGAAAAGTTTAGGGTCTAACAATTCTCCCCCTTAAGGAATTTCTTCCTCGAAATTCTTACCAAGATACCTTGTCAAAGCAATATAATACTCTCAAAACACTTTTATCTTTTACTTACTATTCCATATCTCTTCAGCGTTGATCCACTTAATTCTTCTGTTTTTCTTAAGTCACGTAAATTCTACTACAGATCAATTTTCACATCATTTTCAATCATTCACTTGCATTCATCATATATAATCACTTTCACATTTCAATTTATCAGACCTAAGTTCCTTTGACATAACAACAACAACAACAACACCTCAAATTTATGAAGCTAATAATATAGGTAGGCTACTTTACATTAAACAAAATTCTTACACTCTCTATAGCATATTTAACTTCTTATGCCTGGATCCTATTTCTGACTGACTCCAATAGTTACTTTTGATTTGTTTAATAGTCATTCATTCGTAGAAATGGAACATTTAATTCATGCGATATGATTCAATAAAACATATATATCACAAGAAGGTTTTTCACCTCAACCATCTACACTGTTTCCATAATCTTTATCAATCAACTATATTCATCGTTGTTATTTTAGCCATTCTTGGTACCTTAATTAGACAAATTTCAACTATTCATGACATTTCAATAAATTCAATTACTGTCACACTTTACATGAACAACATAATAGAAAGATATTTTCAACAGATCATCAATTAATATCTCATGCTAATGATACTTCAATCATAATTGATTTTGAACAACCTCTGAATATTCTACGACTATTCAAAGTTACTTCTCCATAGTAGTTACCTATTCAACATAACCACCTAATCCCACACTTCCATTGCGTTACTCTAATTCATCTCATAATTTTAACTATACAGATCATATATTACTTCGTACATCATATCCAAATATAGATTTCATATGTGCTCATTCACATTATCCACCAATGTAACCACATTATCATATATGTACTCATAATAACTGATCAACATAACCTTGAGAACTTCTACATATATCATTATCATTTATTTCATCTTCAATACATACGTCTTAATAAATTCAGAATTATTGACACTTAACTATCTTGAAATTCTGATCTCAAATCCACTAACACAATCTTATACCAGATCATAACCCTTATCACATTAATTAACAATCATTTTAAATTCCAAGTTCAACCTTTCAATTCCACTTTGCTTGTACACTTTTACTCATGTCATTTCTACCTATGCCTCTATTTCTTTCTTAGTCAATTCATAAAAATATATTCACATCCATACCAATTCAAGTACATATCTATAATAAAAGTTCGTCACCATATTCGCTGATATAACCACAAATACTAAATCTATGTCTAACATGTCAAACTACATAGTATTTTTTATTTCTATATATCCACAAACTTTCATTGTCTCATACTCTAACCAATCACCATTCTTCTCATTGTTTCTAATAACTCAACCTCTTAACGGTATGACTCATACAGTTGTAATTACTAGGATTCTATACTCATCAGTTTCCTTCTCTACTGTTGGGGAATCAAGTGCAGCAGATCCTTGCAAAAACTCCTCGTGTTCTCTCACGAGTGGCATTTTACTCCTTTAATCTAAACATTATCCTTCATCTTACTTTCCATTTTAATCTTATTTCCTATATGTATGCATGATATGCATGTCACTTAATGCAATCAATAAACTTAATAATGATATTAAAGGTGAAGAGTTAGTTTCAAAATAATTATAGACTCAGTACTTACCTCTAAGCTAAATGATAATTCGGCTTTGAACTCCTTCTCAACTTCTTCGACACAAGCAACTCCTTGAGGATTGACCTCAAAATTCTTAAACTCCTCATCACTTTGTAAAGTTTCCACGCAAATATCCATCGGGTATTCCTCAGGTTGATATGGTTGCGTCTTTTTACTTTGTGATGCTAGGAAGTTGATAACTTCCATCAATTGATCCGCCTAGCTTATCAAGTTCTAGATTTTAAAACTTGTTTCCTGCTGGAATTGCAAAGTGTTAGCAACATACACATTAACTAATGCTTCCAAGGTGTACCTGAGTCTTGATATGAAGCTTCTGGTCTGTACGAGAATTGATGTATTTCCTGCAAACTATCATGAAAATAATTCGGCTGATTATCCCATCTATAGCAAACGTTAGATTAATCAATCTGTATATTGCTATAGGATTAAGAATATGAATTAAAGAAAAAATTACTTCCATCTATAATTTTTTTAATTTTTATAAAACATAAACACGAAACAAAATAAAGAAAGGATCATGAAATAACTGAAAAGAAACTAATTACAAACAAATATATACAAAACACCAATTAAAATCACAAAAAAAAATAAACACTGTACTCCCCGACAATGGCTCCAAAATTGATCAGTGCATCATAATGTTAGTTAAAATAAAATAACTAGACTACGACTGTAGCAGTGGTGAGTTTAAGTCGATCCCACAGGGAGTGTTCTGTTAGCTTATGAAAAGAAATTAATCGGTGTTTAGGAAAAATGGGACCGGAGGGGATTGGATTTTTAATTTAATAAGAAAATAAAATAAAATAAACCTAATGAAAACAAATTAAAGAAAATATGCAAAAAATGATAAAATTAGGGAATTCGGTAAAGATCTAGCTCTTTGGTTCAATCTCGGCCTACACCCTAATTAAGCATAATTCATTGATTTGTTGTTATTTTATCTCTCTTAGCAATTATCGGTCGTAGATTAACAACAAGCTCTGTTAATCTCAATTTTTCCTTAGATCCTAGTTAATCACGAAGCGCTCGTTGATTAACCTTAGCTATCAGGAGACCTAGAATTTGCTCTTTAATTTTATCCAGACAACTGCATTGCGAATTAGAAAAATATACCAATCTAGGCAAATATCACACAAGCTCGGATTATTTAACCTATGTTATGTTATCTCTAATGATTCAAAACCATTACTCGCCACACATGAATCAGGAACACAAAGATTACATATTGCATTCGATTCTAACAATGAGTTTTCATGAAAAGCGATTCAATAGAGCATTAAAATCATCATCATTCAATACCTAATCCAATAAACAAAAGATAATATAATCAATTTCTAATGAGAAAAAGAAATAACAAAAACAATTAAAAAAAGCTTAACCCGGGTTGTCGATGTTGATATTACCTCCAAACTAGCGTCGAGATTTTAGCCTTCTATAAGTTTATTATAAGAAAAATGCTTCAACTCCATGAAAATTGCCATACCGACCCTTATTATCTTTTCATTGCAGCAACCTTTCTTCTCTCTACTTCACTATTTAAGGCACTATTCTATGATGTGACAATTAAACGTCAATAGACCACCTCACTATTCAGACTTCACTCCTCCGCACCTCTCTTCTCCTCTTTTCTACTTGCGCCACTCTTCTTGTCTCTTTTTCTACCGCCACTTCACTATTCTCTCTTAATTGTAGCTTGATTTTGACAAATTAAGGTGAGGGTTTTTATTCCACCCTTACTATGCATGTTTTTCACTTAACCTTGCAGCTCTCTTCTATACGTTTTCAGCAAAAATGCATGTGTAACATCTATGTAATGTCTGCATTTCACAGACATTGTCTGCGTTTTGCAGACTTTTGCTATTGCCTTATATGCTGTGTTTTATTCTCCTTGCTCCTCCTAGCTGTGATGTTGTTTTGGCTTGCCTTGTCCACCAGCTACATTTATTTTCATGCTTAATCTTTTACTTGTATTCTGTCTTTAAATCTACATGTAAAATCAATAGGAACACAAAATGAGCAATTAAACACGAAAAAAGGAATGAATTCAAATGAAAAAATATATAAAAATATAGCAAAAATTCATTAATATCAACAATAGAAGATATAGAAATTCAAGCTTTAGTTAAATCATAAAAATTTTAACATATGATATTTCATAAGAAAAATTAAATACTATTCCATATCCTCCCTTAAGATCAAATACTATGAATTGACAAGTCTTTAAAAGTTATCACTCATTCACATAAGTGTTTGAAATTTAGGTTAGCTACTCTCATCGCCTTCTAATAAAAGTGAAGTTACTATAAACTTGAAATTCATCTAATCTCCACTACTAAATTAGATATATATATATATATATATATATAATCTTTAAGTAGGTTTGTAATGGGGCAATAGTGTTAAACAGTTTAACAAAGGAAAGAGAAAAGAGGAGGACAAAAATATTTAAAATTAATAGATAATAATGATGAAAATAAACCAATATCATTCTACTAACTCCTTAAACTCTTACAAGCCATTATCCCTCATACTTTTAATTACAAGAATCCATAGTAACAAAATTTCAACGATTTTATTTTTTATTTTCTTTATTTATTTTAATTTTTTCCAAATTGGCATAGGATTCCCCTTTTTCATTGTTGCTTTCATACACTACCATTCCCCCACACTTATGTCCTTGTATTCCATTCCTAAGAACCACATCAAATCATAAGAAAGAGCTCTAATTAATCATAAATTAAGGAGTAAATACTTTTTTGAGCTAAGGGTTCTTTATAATAGGGTACCAAAGAAAAACACTAAAATATATATAATAGATTCAAATGGGCTCACTAATAGATAAATGCATAAAAAGGTAGGTCTTTATCATCCTCATGCTTGTATAAATCTTAATGTAATATAAAAAAAGATGAAATTCAAGTTCTAGAAATTTAAAATCAAAGAATTTATCCGTAGTCAAAATCAAGAATTATTGTATGAAAGCTCAATCCCTTATATGATCACTTAAGATATATCAAATTAAAGAATAATCTCTTAATAAATTTAATTTTATGGTATTCAAAAGTCAAATTTTGCTTGTCAATTACTTAATCATACTATACATCTAATTTTAACAATCAATCTCAACTCAATTTATGTATAAGCTTATTCCACCAACTCAACTACCTAGAAAAACCTAAGAACAATCTAAAATCAAATAAATCTAAAAAAATTATGAAATTTTCAAAAAAAATATATGCATCTATAAATAATCAAAAGTCACTCTCCACACATAATTAAGCAATATTTTCCTTAACATTGTGCACAAGAATAAAAAAGGAAAAATAATTGGAAGAACTCAATAAACACATAGGCGGTTAAAATAGAACTTCCCTATCCTAGTAGAATCAACCATTCTCATCATCATTTGCAAAAATCTAAATACAATATTGGAGGCTCGTTATTAAACAAAATCAAAATTGCTTTTAATTTCCAATAGCCATAAGTCAACGTAATAAACATAAAAGTTAGTCAAAATTGAAAAATAAAGAAAACAAAAAAATTGTAATACTATCTACATTTCTATGTGAAAGGCAAGCCCAAAATTACTTAGATGAGGAGGTGGAAAAAATTGCTACAAATAAGCTCATATAGTATCCAAATTGACATTTATTGTCTTCATATACTCTTAAAATCTATATATAGATGGCGCTAGCTATTGTCTAGAAATCCTCAATTGCCTCTCAACAGTCCTCATGTTGCTTCTATGACCCTCATCATCTTCATTATCATCATTCCTCCTCATCTCTTATCCTAAGTTTTGGGTGTCATTTACGTAATTTATAAGAACTGATCCATTTATTATTGCCCTAGATATAGCTAACTACCTCATTTAGTCATTATTGATATAATAGGCATACCCAATCTTCTCAACCCTAAAATTAGAGATTTC
>JANZXR010034407.1:0-14184 GCA_027575705.1 Erythroxylum echinodendron | reverse complement strand
GTTCTAGAAATGTCCAGTTTTTGTTAGTTGTTCTTCAATGTAATGAGATATGTTGTATTTTGTGTTTTGCTTAATGGTTTGTAAAAACTATAATACAGTTTGGACTTGGATTAAGGCTTGTATGAAATAAGTGTAATGTGTATGTTATGTTCTGAGTATGACCCAATCAATGATGAATGAAATGTATCCTTGAGTTTCTAGAAATGCTTTAGTATGTGTTGGATTATTTTGGCTCTATTTTGTGTAGCATCTGCATTTCCTCCCAGGAGGTATGTGGGTGTTACAAACAGCTTCTGTGGATGCCCAGCTAACCTCTCGTGATGAGGTTTTGCTCAAATTGAAATGCAACCTCTCGAGGGCACAGACTAGGATGAAGACTTTAGCTGACCAGCACCATAGGGACCTATCCTTCGAGTTAGGTGACTGGCTCTATGTCTGCTTACATCCCTATCGCCAAAATTATATACGCCTGCGACACCACAACAAACTTGGCCCTCGCTATTTTGGCCCTTTCTAGGTAATTCAGAAGATTGGAAAGGTCGCTTACAAATTAGACTTACTAGAGGTTGCCGGAATACACCCCATCTTTCATATCTCCTTGCTACGTAAGTGTATTGGCATTCCGACCCAGCAAATTACCCCACTCCATCTAGTGGACTCTTCGTCCACTTTAATCCTTCAACCAGCTGCCATATTACAACAGCGCATGATTCAACGAGGTGACCAACAAGTAGAGTAATGGTTGATCAGTTGGGACAGACTGAATGATTCAGATGTAACATGGGAAGATAAGTCTCAAATGCTAAAGAGCTATCCCGTAGCAAACCTTGAGGACAAGGTTTTTTCGGGAGAACAGGGTAATGTTATGAACGATCCCCTGGTCCAGTAAGATGCACACGTAGATGACACATCCCCTAGAGCAACCACGTCACGCAGGAGCACACGTACCAAAAAAACAGCCACAAAAATTGGAGGATTATGAATTGGAAGCTTTTACCATTAGCGAGGAACCTGCAACACCAAAAAATGAAGGATAAAAACAATTAGGAAATGTCAGATAGGACAGTGGGAAATCATTGTCGCTCTTGTCTCTCACCTCTCAATTTCAGTGCTCTCCTCATCTTTCCCTGTTTTTCTCTGCTCTCGATTGTAATAGGCCTTACTGTCTTGCCTCAAAAGTCATCGGTGAATAACAAATCCTTCTTCGACCATTGTGCTATTCTCTGTTTTCCCTTACAGGTCATAACAGATCTCTTGTGAGATTTGTATCTTAAAGTGATGGCTAAAAAATTTCTCTCATCTCTCGCTTTTTCGTTCTCTTTAACTTTCCATTTCTTCTCTCTCGGCTTCTTTTTATTCTCTTCGTCAACTTTTTATGTGAGAGAGTCTTGGAGCAACTGGCACAGCCAATCATTTTAATCGAATGGAAAAACACCAAATAACGAGAACCATATGCAAGATTTTGAGGTAACTTTGCTTGGGTTGCATTGCATAGTCACTACAATTCTTGTTTGCTCATAACTTAGTGAGAGCGGCCAAGTGGGGGACGGTATGATACTGTTGCTGAAAATAACAATAAGCCAGGCTATAAAGTTAGCAAAGATATATTTCCAAGAAAGCTTATTTACACAAAATTTTTGTCCACCCCAAAATTAACCTGCCCCCTGAAGTTTAGGACATGATTAATTCTACCTTTGATGGATTAGATGAAATCAATGGATGCTGAAGCAGATATATCCCTTCTGAAGTTTTATGGATGCTGAAACCACTCACACTTCTCATCTCGATCATGCTTTTAGGGCCTATTTGATTGGACGTTAATTAATAGAACAGAACGGAACTGAATGGCATGGAAGGGAATGATTTATAATGGAATGGATGTAATATAGTGAAAAGTTATTTGGGAGGGATGGAAGGATTCATAATATAATGTAGTGAAACAGTGTTTGGAAGATGGACGAAATAAAATAAAATGTATAATAAATGACTATTATACCCCTGATTTTAAAATAGTTGTTGTAAGAGGTTTAATGCTATGATTTTAAAACAGAAATCATATCCAACTAAAAAATCACGCATAACTGTGACAAACAATTTTTATATATTTTCTATTTTAAAATAATAAAAGTTTTATTGTTTTATTATTAATTATATACAATTTAGTATTAATTATATAAAAATACTATTATTACTTTATAAAATTTGTATTAGTGAAAATAGAAAATATATAAAACATTATTGAAAATAGAAAATATATAAAAAATTATTTTTTCATTGTTCATATATATTTCTATATAAATAAAAATATAAATAAATAATTTTAAATATAAATCACATATAATAGAATAAAGTTTATTAAATAATTAATAATAGTATTTTTATACAATTAATAATGAAATAATATATAATTAATAATATAATAAAATTTTTATTAATGAAAATAGAAAATATATAAAAATTATTCTTTAATTGTATTTATATATTTCTATATAAATAAAATATAAATATAAATCACATATAATAGAATAAAATTTATCAAATAATTAATAATAATATTTTTTATAATTAATAATAAATTATATATAATTTATAAACAATTACAAAATATTTTTTAATATATTTTCTATTTTCATTAATAAAAATTTTATTTTATTAAAATTTTTATTTGATTATTAATTATATACAATTTTTATTAATAATATAAAAATATTATTATCAGAGTAAGGAGAAATAATATACAAATATTATTAATTATATAGAAGGAGGTTAGAGTTAGAAAAATAATTGGTACTAAGAAAAATTTTTTAGGGTATATTAGGTAGTATGTATTTATTAGTTTACGTTTCATCTCAAACCCTCCGAATCAGAGGTTTCTTATTTTAACTGTTTAGGATAGAATGGAACGTAACATGAAACCCTCCGTTTCCATCCCATTTCGTTCCATTCCATTATGAAATTCTCAACCAAATGATGGAAGTGTGTTACGTTCCATCCCGTTCCATTGCTAACCCTCCTTAGGCTTGTTTGGTTGGACGTAAGGTTTTTAATGAAATGAAATAGTTTATAATGGAATAGAATGTAAATGGATGTAATATTAGAAAATTGTTGTTTGGTTGGAATTGAAAGGTTCATAATATAATATAGTGAAATATTATTTGAAAGAAGAGTTCATAATGTAATATAATGAGATGTTGCTTATCATTTTATACTCTATCATAAACCTCTCAAATCAAAGAAGGGTTTTTTAAGTTAAGAAGACTTCACTTCTTCTATTAATTTTGATGAAAGTCAAATAATAATAATAAAAGAAGTGTGTGAACTGTTTTGATGAGTTTGTTAAGTACACAAATAAATGTAAGTAACACAAATCATCAAATCAAGATGATATTCAAAGAGCTGACTAAGACAAAGTGCAAGAAGGACCAGACGAAGTCACATGTCTAACGCAAAGTCATCAGACGAAGCAAAGTCACCAGACGAAGCCAAGTCATCGGACGAAGCCAAGTCATCAGACGAAGCAAAGTCACCAAACGAAGCCGAAGCAAAGTCGTAAGATGAAGCGAAGACAAAAGACGAAGCATACAAATCAAATCAAGACGATATAATTGAAGAATAATCTACAACGTCAGTCAGTTAGTTACTTAGTTGGAGTTGGTTACAAGACTCAACTAATAATTGATCTTTGAAGATTCTACAAGTAGTTTTCTTAAGAAGACCATTAAAGAATTAGACTATAAATATCAATTGTAGTCATAGACAAAAGAAGAACTTTTGAACTTTCTACTCTCAACTCTCTACTCATACGAAATAATTCTGTGATCAAGTGAGTATGATGCAAAAATATCCTGAGTGAAAAGAAGAAAAAAGAGAGATCAAGAACACTTGTAACATGATGTTAGAAAACTCAAATAATAGCTTTTCAAATGAAAGGAAAGGCTAGAGCTTGAAGGGGCCAAGATAGCAGATAAAGAATACTTTGTGAAAGAAACCTGAAGAGGCTCTGGAAGTGAGAAATAATACTTGTAAAAGTTTCAAGAGATAGCGAAATCTCAGAGAAACTCTGAGGACTAGACGTAGCTTAAAAGTTAAGGGTAAACCAGTATAAATCAAGGTGTCATATTCTCTTACTCTTATCTCTTTAATTTCTTGTTGTTAGAAGAATAGACACTATTTTTGCTGTTGTAATTACTCAAACAAAATAAATGCGTTATTTTGTAATCGTCTGAATCTTTCAAGAAAATCAAGAAGTTTTTTTAAAGATTGTTATCTTAGACGATTTAACACAATTCAACCCCCTTCTTGTTTATTTTATATATTATACTTGTTTTCTATAATAAAAAGTGATTTACTTCAGTTGGCATCAGAGCGAAGTTTCCAAGAAACATTGTTACAAAGTGAGGACAAAGATCTATGGCTGAATCACATGTTTTTATAGTTAAAGGCACCTCAATCACAAGACCTTCTGCATTCGATGGTGAAGATTATCATTATTGGAAGGACAGAATGCGGCTCTTCATAGAATCCACACATATTGATCTTTGGGATATTATTGAAAGTGGTCCATATATTCTAACAGACTACGAAGGGAAAACCATCTCTCGTGTCCAATGGTTAGTTGATCAGAAAGCTCGTGTTCAGTTAAATTCAAAGGACAAGTTCTTTTTAAGTTATGCTCTAAGTAGAAGTGAATATTATAAGGTTCATGGATGCGAATCTACAAAAGAAATATTGGACACATTAGCCATCGCACATGAAGGCACAAACCAGGAGAAAGAATCCAAGATTGGTATTCTTGTTCATCAGTATGAGCTGTTTAAGATGAAAGATGATGAGACTATTGATCAAATGTTTGGATGATTCCAAACAATCATTAATGAACTTAAAGCTCTGGGGAGAATCTACGATAGTCAAGATCATGTCAGAAAGATCCTCAAAAGTCTTCCAAAAAGATGGAGATCCAAAGTAACAGTAATACAAGAGGCCAAAGATTTAAGCAAGCTAAAGCTCGATGAATTGCTTGGTTCACTGAAGGTCCATGAAGTAGAGTTTGATGCAGATGATGAACCCAGAAGGGACAAATCTATTGCATTAAAGGCTAGTTAGCGAATCAGAAAATGCAGAAAAATAGAAGTACGTCTTTGAAAGCATTAAAGATTAAAGAAATCAAGAATGATGATACCAGTGAATATGATCAAGATTCAAGTGAAGATGAAGACGAATTATCTTTCATTTCAAGAAAACTTAGAAGGATGTGGAAAAAGAAAATTAAGGGAAATAAAGACTCCTCCTTAAAAAAGATTAGCAAAGATTATTCGAAGAATGAGAAAAGCTCTATCATCTGCTATGAGTGTAATAAACCAAGACATTAAAAGTCTGAATGCCCATTGCTCGAAAGACAACAAAAGAAGAGTGAAGGAAATAAAAAAGGCACGATGGCAATATAAAAAGATTTGGATTCGTCTGAATTTGAGTCCAACTCAGAATCATCAGAACAAGCAAACCTATGCTTGGTAGCTAAAGGTGAAAGTGATGATGAGGTCATCTCTGACTGTAATGATCTTCAGCACGCTTATTTAGAAATGTTAAAAGATTCACATGCTATTCTAAAACAATATAGATTGTTGAAAAAGAAATTTGTTGAAAATTCTAAGAACACAAAAATCTTAGAAGAAGAAAACGTCTGCCTTAAGAAACAAGTGGACGATATGAAAAATAAAGTAACTATAGATAGATCTGAGGAGATTAATCAACTAAAAGAAAGGATTAATATTATTTCAGTAGATTTATCAAAATTTACAGAGAGTACAAAAAGGATGAATGATATGATTGGAAGTTGTAGACATCCAGATGATAAAAGTGGTTTAGGCTTTTATGGTAGAAATACAATTCGTAATCGAAATGTTCTTCATAATAGGAATTTTGTTCCTAATAAAAAGAAAAAGAAACAATATTCTTATTATGATTCTAAGAACAATTATAAGACTAACTTCAAAGGACCCAAGAAAATATAGGTACCTAAGAAGGATATAATATATACTGCAAATCTCCTTACTTAGAAGAAGCAACCACCATCAATGGTACTTAGACAGTCGCTGCTCGTGACATATGACCGGAAGAAGGTCAACGTTCCTAGACCTCTAACATAAGCAAAGAGGATCAGTAAATTTTGGAGACAACCAACAAGGCAAAGTAATTGGGATCGGCAAAATTGGTAAAGATTCCTTTTCGTCTTAGTTCTTTTTTTATTAAGAATGACTTTATTAGAGGTCAAGTTGATAAAACTTTATTTTAGAAATGTATTAAAAATGATTTTATTGTTGTGCAAATTTATGCAGACGATATCATTTTTGGTGCAACTTCTAAAAAGTTATGTTCAAATTTTGAGAGTCTTATGAAAAGTGAATTTGAAATGGGTATGATGGGTGAATTAAAGTTCTTTCTTGGTTTGCATATTAGATAGAATGGAAAAAGATCTTTATTCATTAACAAAAGTATATCAAAGAACTTTTAGTCAAATATAAAATGGAAAATGTTAAACCAATGTCAACTCCCATACATCCTTCAATCGTCTTATCTAAGAATGAAGCTGATAAGAAGATTGATCAAACTCTTTTTAGAGGAATTATTGGTTCTTTGCTTTACCTAACTACAAGCAGACTTGATATAATGTTTAATGTTTATTTGTGTGCAAGATTTCAAGCAGATCCTAGAGAATCTCATTATATTGCTGTTAAAAGAATATTAAGATATTTGGCAGGTTCTACTGATATTTGCTTAATGTATGAGAAAGGTAAAGATTTCAGGTTAATTGGCTGCTGTGATGCTGATTATGCTGGAGATAGGATTGATAGAAAGAGTACAAGTGGAGGTTGTCACTTTCTTGGTCATAATCTAATTTCTTGGTTAAGTAAGAGCCAAAGTTCAATTGCTCTATCTACTGTAGAAGATGAATACATGTCAGCTGCAAGCTGTTGCTCACAAATATTATGGATAAAGTATTAATTAGAGGACTATTCTATCCAATAAGATCAAATTCCATTCTTTTGTGACAACACCAGTGCTATCAATCTCTCAAAGAATCTAATACAACACTTAAGGGCAAGGAATATTGAAGTGAGACATCATTTTATAAGAGACTATGTACAGAGAGGGATCATCAATCTATAATTTGTTAAGATGAATCAACAATAGGCAGATATCTTCACCAAACCCTTAAATGAAGACAGAATCAAGGAAATAAGACGAAATCTGAATGACCATTCGTCTGAAATTCCATAACCCAGACGATATGATCTAATGAAGTAGAAAAGTAGTAAGGAATAGTAACGGTAATTTTCACTCGGTAGTATCAGTTTTTATGATTATCTATGGATCAGTCACAAAAGTTACAAACGGTAACTTTTTAAGAGTGTTTATAAAAAGAAATCTCTCAAAATCTTCAACACTATACATTCTAGAATTTTCTTTGTAACTGATCTGCTTTAAAGTGCTCTCAACAAAAACGATTCAAATCCTCTGTTCTATACATCAAATCTTTCTCATTTTCATTTCTTATTTTTCTCTCAATTATTTCTACATACTAACCTCGCTTCTTTAAGCGAAATATATTTCTATGTTTAGTGTTTATACATTACAAATTATAAAAATGTCGAAATATCTTGTCTATGGGACACTCATTAATTTCATTGCTTGGAAGGAAGATCAAATTGATATCAAACCTGAGATCAAAGCAGCTGGATGGGAAATATTCTTCAACATCCGAGAACCAGTGTATCCAAATGAAGTATATGAGTTCTGGAAAAATGCGAAGGTGGTAGATAACACCTTAGTACCAGTGATAGATAGATTATCCATGATTGTTTCACAAGATTCAATTGTAAGGGCGATTGAATGTCTAAATGAAGGAGCAAAACTGTTTAACAATACAAAGTGGATTGCTCAAGTCACATCAATGAAGACTACATCAATCGACAACTATATGGATCGAGTAATCCAGGAGTCAAGAAATCTTCAAACCTAACTCCGAAGGCTAGGGTTCTTTATTTAATTCTTCTTTACTATATTTTACCAAGAGTAAGATCAAAGGATTTTGTGACGATGAATGGTGAACATTGTCTATTTCATCTACTCACACACTGATCTATTAATATTCCATTCTTGATTCTGACCTACATGATAAAGGCTAAGGAGGATTATCATCTGAAGAGTGGTTTGTTACCTTACGGTATGCTGTTGACAAGATTCTTCAAAGAATCTGGAATTCTACTTGATAAAGGAAACAAAGTGAAGCTGAATATTAAGAGTGTTATCAATACATCTACTATTCACAAAATGGGGATTAAGATTGAAGTTGAAACGGATAAAGATTTCACATTAAAAGCACAGTCTAAGGGGGAGCTTTCAATCAGAAGAAGCAGGAAAGAAGATGCTTCATCTGGTATGCAAGCAAAACCTCAATAAACTGGAAAAATCTCAGCTAAGGAGGCAAAAGTTGAACAATCGTCTTATAAGTTAATACAAGCTAAGACGATTCCTGAAAGGAAGGAAAGTGTAAAGGTTTAACAACTAACTCACAAAGTGTCCTTAAAGAGGAAGGCTGAGACGCTCCAATTAGAAAGACCCGAGAAGTCTAGAAGGTCACCAAGATTGATGAACTTACGACAATAAGAACATAGAAAGCAAAAAAAACTCTAATTCTTGGTCAAGTTTCTGAAAGTGCTAAGGAACAACAACAACAACATCAGCTTACTAAAGCAATTATCTCTATCCCCCAGAATCAATCAGAACACCCGTTTGGAGAGACAGAGATAAAAAGGAAGTAAGTATTTGAGCAGAACAAGTCTCAACAACAACTCTATTCCAAGCCGATAGAAGAACAAAGGAAGATGAAAATGATTCAAAAAAAAAGGTTTAAAAGCATTAACCAATCTGTAACCCTCCTCAGCCAATAAAGAAAGAAGATTTGAAGATGAAGATTATAGAAGAATCAATATCTGATCGAAACAAAGGTCCAATTATCATCAGAGAACCTCCTAAATAGAAAGTTAAGGTTCAGGATGAACCTGTAATAGTAAACGATCAGACGATACATCTTCTTAGTCCTGAAGAAAGAAAATTGTATGGTATTCTGCGAGAAGAAAAGGTAGAACCATATCCATTAAAGATGATAAAAAATCCTTACACAATCTACCCAGTGACAAGCAAAATAATGATAAAGATTGTACCAGATATACAACCTAGACGTCCAACATTGGTAGACATCAAAGACAAAGGCAAAAAGAAGAAATTTCTTGATAAACAAGAAGATGATATCACGAAAGAAGAAATTCGAGTGGCGATAAAAAATATAGACGATGTATGTTGTACAGCTCAACTTGTAGGCGTCTATATTTCACATCACATATCAAGGCCATTAGGAAGTAACTTTGGTGCATCAACCACAGACGAAAGTTTCAAAGTTGTTGGGACAATATCGGAAGGAAGATACAAAAATATTACAATTGAAGGTATTAATTTCTACTTAGAAACCTTTCTGCATTTACTTACTTATTTTAAACCCTTAGGTTTCATTCCTTCTCTCAAAGATATCCTATGCCTTCTAGGAAAACCAATTTTCAAACTACCTAAACCTGATGATCTTGACATTCCACATCAGACACAACCTTTCCAATTACCCTCCATCAAAATTATTTACTTAGATGATTCAATTAGAAAGCCATCTGTATCTGAGTACCTTCATCCACTAAGTGAAAAGCTATAAGATTCTACCAACAATTCGAAATTCTTGAAGAATTTCGAAGCATAGACTGAAACTAGTCAAAAGCGGAAGGAAGATCAATTAGCCTTAGCTAAAC
The DNA here is from genome assembly GCA_027575705.1 of Erythroxylum echinodendron. NCBI lineage: Eukaryota > Viridiplantae > Streptophyta > Magnoliopsida > Malpighiales > Erythroxylaceae > Erythroxylum > Erythroxylum echinodendron. The sequence goes on along the minus strand of JANZXR010034407.1, from coordinate 4,330 downwards.
ATAATAAAGAGATTGATACTAAGGTTGATGACCTAAGAGACTCAGTGGGTGATTTTCATGAGAAAGTAGCACTTCTACGTGTGACTATAGAAGAAGACCTTAAGATAATCCGCACTGATATTCAACATATGTTCTCTGAAATATTGAATCGTCTGAAGTGATATTTTTTTATTAATAACAAATAGGAGGAGAATAGTAGAAAGGAAAGGAGAATTAGTATTAGAAATTTATTTTCCTTATATATGCATTATATATTTTGCAATTTTCGTCTAAATAAGTACATTATTTGTCTGAAAATTATTCGTCTGAATATTATCATTATCCATCTGAATATCTTTTTATCTTTTAATATTATGATTATTTGTTAACATCAAAAAGGGGGAGATTGTTAAGTCAAGAAGACTTCACTTCTTCTATTAATTTTGATAAAAGTTAAATAATAATAATAAAAGAAGTGTGTCAACTGGTTTGATGAGTTTGTTAAATGTGTAGATAAATGTAAGTAGCACAAATCATCAAATCAAGATGATATTCAAAGAGCTGACTAAGACAAAGTGCAAGATGGACCAGACGAAGTCACATGTCTAAAGCAAAGTCATCAAACAAAGCAAAGTCACTAGACGAAAGCGAAGTAAAGTCACCAGACGAAGTGAAGTCATCAGATGAAGCGAAGTCATAAGACGAAGCGAAGACATAAGACGAAGCATATAAATAAATCAAGATGATATAATTGAAGAATAATCTACAACGTCGGTTAGTTAGTTAGTTAGTTGGAGTTAGTTATAGGACTCAACTAATAATTGATCTCAAAAGATTCTACAAGCAGTTTTCTCAAGAAGACCATTGGAGAATTAGACTATAAATATCAGTTGTAGTCATAGACAAAAGAAGAACTTTTGAACTTTCTACTCTTAACTCTTTACTCATACGAAATAATTCTGTGATTAAGTGAGTATACTGTAAAAATATCCTGAGTGAAAAGAAGGAAGAAGAGAGATCAAGAACACCTGTAACGTGAGTTTAGAAAACTCAAACAATATCTTTTCAAATGGAAGGGAAGGCTAGAGCCTGAAGAGGCTAAGATAGCAGATAAAGAATAGTTTCTGAAAGAGACCTAGAGAGGCTCTGAAAGTGAGAAATAATACTTGTAAAAGTTGTAAGAGATAGTGAAATCTCAGATAAACTCTGAGGACTAGACGTAGGCCAAAGGATAAGGATGAACTAGTATAAATCGTGGTGTCATATTCTCCAACCCTTATCTCTTTAATTTCTTATTGTTAGAAGAATAGTTACTATTTTTGCTGTTGTAATTACTCAAAAAAAAAAGTGCGTTGTTTTGTAATCGTCTGAATCTTTCAAGAAAATCAAGAAGTTTTTTTAAAGATTACTATCTTAGACGATTTAACACAATTCAACCCCCCCTTCTTATTTATTTTACGTATTATATGTGTTTTCTATAATAACAAGTGATTTACTTCAGGGTTCACAATGTAATATAGTGAAATATTGTTTATCATTTTACATTCTACCATAAACCTCTCAAGTCAAAAGTTTACTGTTTAAGATGGAATGAGATATAATATTAATCCCTTCCCTTCTATGTTATTCCATTATATTATAAACCCTCGTTTTAAATGATAGAATAATATTACATTCTATTTTATTTCATTAATAACCACGCAACCAAACACTTAGTCTCTTGATTATTGCAAAGGGACTAATTAGCTTGTCGCACCTTCAATACCATAGCACAATCCCTTTTCTTCTTAGTTTCTAGCAACACCGTGCATCTTTTTTCAGCTTTTTCATGTTTTTAGTAAATTAAAACAGATTTACACTCTCTGCACTGTCTGTCCCTTTTCATTTTTTAGCTTAATGACTTAGTTGATTGCTCTTTCTTTACGGCTATCATTTGTGTACAAGCTTTTAGGAGAATCATTTTGTTAGTCTCTGCTTGCCAAATTCAATATTTAACCTTCATCCCAAGCTGCTCAAGTTACTTCTCAACTTGCAAGGCCTTTACATGTTTGCATGCTTGCCACAATTTTTTCTTGTTTGAAAGGCATATTTGAGCATCACCAATAATCTTTATCCTGCTTACTTCGTCATTGATTAGAAAAATTTTCACTGATATGGCATTAAGCCAAAAATTCACACAACCTGACATGTTGGGTAGTCGTGTAATTTCCTTATGATATACAACAAGTTAATAAAATAAAATCAAAGAAGATATTAATGTTTGAATAAGAAATTAATAATTTACAAAATGTAATTGTTAAAAGTAAAGAGTTTTAGCAAGTATCACTCTTTGAGCTCACCAAACCAAACATTTAAAACGGCATCTCACCTTTTTTGCTCAGCAGCAATAAGTCTAGCTTGGAACCACTGAGTGAGATTCTCCTACTTCGAGCAAGCATTTGAGGCTCTCTTTTTGGTTTTGCCTTACTTACCAACAACTTATAAAAATTTTGTTAAAAAAAGCAATTATACCAATAGAGCATTTAGTTAAACTTAATTCATTATTTGGTTCATATATTTGAGATTCATTATGTTTTTCTTATGCATGTTTCTTGTATTTACTATTTTATGTTTTCCAAGGTTGTATTATTTCAAAGAGGTGTCTTATACATTTATAAATACCATGTACTAGTTGTTGGACTGCGTTACCGAAGTCCAACTCACATGCAGCGGATCCTAAGATATGAGTTATTCTCTGAAAGAGAACACCTTATCCATTATCGTGTTTATCCTCTCTTCTCCGATACTACCACTGTCACATACTGATTACACATATTCATCACCCATAATTGCCTCAACGGCTCTCCTTCTTAGTTTAGCGCTGCTCTTCGACCATCATTTATCCATTTCAACCGAAAGAACTTCAAAGGACGGTGTTGGCGAGTCCACACCTTACATATACGTGATTCAGGGTTGTGAACATAACTTTTACGATAGACGTCCAACTCAGGGTTTCTTTAGCTAGTTTGAAAGAGAATTACAAGAACTACAACTTTCATGAAGATATCGAAGGCCAATTATATCATCTAGTGGGTCAAAAATAGGACAGAAGATAGCTATGAATAGTAATCTAGACGATAGCGTGAACAGTACCACAGACAAAGTCTGTGAACAGTAATACAGACAAAGTCTGTGACACAGATGATGTTTTCCAGTTGCCATAACTTTCACTAGAAGAATCAGATCAAGGTTTTCTTTATATGGTTCGAAAGAGCATTCCAAAATCTACAACTTCCATTAAGACACCCAAGTCCGACTCTATCGTCTAAGGGGTCAACAATGGGACAGAAGATAGGTATAGGTGAACATAGTCTGTGAATAGTAACATAGACGATGTTTTCCAATTGCCATATCTTTCTCTAGAGGCATCAAATTGAGGTGTTCTTTATATAGATCGAAAGAGGATTCCAAAATCTACCACTTCTATGAAGACATCTGAGTCCAATTCTACCTTATGAGGGGTCAACAATGGGACAGAATATAGGTGTAAGTGAACATAGAAGAAACATAATACAGAAGGAGTTTATGAACAGTAACATAGACTAATCCTTTCGTCTGTGAATAGTACCACAGACGAAGTCTGTGAACAGTAACACAAACGAATCCTTCAACCAATATAACCTCTTAACTCTTTCATCTGTGAATAGTAACATAGGCTAAGTCTGTGAACAGTAACACAGGCGAATCCTTCAACCAATATAACCTCTTAATTCCTTCTTCTTATCCTTGGCCTATAATTTACCCTCTATGTTCTATCCTCTGTAGTTGACTTTTATCCTCTGTGGTCTATCCTCTATGTTCTTATGTCCTCACAGATGATCCTTTTACTCTTTACTCTTATCCTTGCATCTGTGTTTTGACGTCAGCACAGACGATACTTCTCCTTCATATCTTCCCTTGCTTCTGTGTTCTGACATCAACACAGACGATGCTCCTCCTTTTTATTCCTTCTTGCCTGTGTTCTGACGTCAGTACAGACGATACTCTTTCTCTATATTTTTCCTTTCTTCTGTGTGGTGATGTCATCATAGACGATTCCTTTCGTCTGTGTTTTTCAAATGAAATCTTTCCCACTCTTACGTGCTATTCTAAGACTAACAACTGTTGGCACACTTGTTAAACAAAATATGCACATACAGATATCATTATCCAAATCTTTCAAATAACAAAACTATACCATCGAATTTAATTTCATTATATTCGTTTGGAAAATATTGTCAGAGTTATTACAAACAATATTACACATTAACTTAATACAAAATACAAAATGTTCCATGGTGATATGCCAAATGTGCTATAACAGGACTGACTT
>JANZXR010034367.1:0-14185 GCA_027575705.1 Erythroxylum echinodendron | reverse complement strand
AACATTTATAATGATAAATATATAAACTAAACTGCGAAAATAATATTAATATTATTAGTTAAACATTAACACAATAAATTGACTAATCCTTCCGCTTCGTTTATTTTCTTTCGTCTTACTTTTTCTTTCGTCTTACTTTCTACTTTCCCTTTGTCTCATTTTGTGCTTCCGCTTTGTCTGACTTTCTGATTCCCTTTTGTCTTACTTTCAGTTCCGCTTCTTCTTACTTTGACTTGCCCTTCCTTTTAGTTTCACTGTCGCTTCGTCTTATTTATCCGCTTCTGCTTCCGCTCTTTTTCTTTGGTTTTACTTTCTGCTTCCCCTTCGTCTCATTTTCTTTCGTCTTACTTTCTCCTTCCCCTTCCTCTCATTTTCCTTTCATCTTACTTTCTGCTTCCACTTCGTCTCATATTTCTTTCATCTTACGTCTCATTTTTGGTTGTGTCTCTCTTTGCTTCTTTTTGCGTCTCATTTTCTGTCTTGCGTCTTGCGTCTCATTTCTGATTTCCTTCTCATTTCAATGTAACAATAACCGATAATCTGTCTACCATTCATACCAAAGTATCTTCTACTACTTCCACATTCTTCCATAAATCATATACTTCATTCATGTAAACTGTTTCATAAACATCAAAGAAATTCTTCCAACCGACTGCTACAATCTCTTCAAATAGACTAATGAACAATTTGTTTTAGGGTTCTTCAAAGGACGATATCAGGATATTTCAAAAGTCTTCTAGAATGGGTGGTCTTCTCAAGACTTTAAGATGCTTTACCTCCAAAACTTTCTGCTGACAGACTTTACAGTCTGTAATAGGTTCCGTCTGATTTCTTTAAATCTTTTCTCACTTAATACCTTACCGAAGATATAGCCTAACAATCAATAATAATTTTGATGATAATGATGAAACCACAGGCAAAACTAACACAAATGAAACTAAGACGAAAGCAAAAAGTAATTACAATAATTTATTTAACACCAATCAAAAAAATTTTCCCTTAAAATATAATTAATTTAATAACTTATTAGGCAATTTTTTATTTAACTGTTCACAATTATAATATAATAAATTATAATTTACTAAAAAATTATTATAATTAATAGATTAATTAATATTTAGTATTATTGGCCAATTAGCTCGTATATATTTTGTCATTTTGGATTTATTTAAATTTATATATAATTATTTTACCAATTACCTTTTAATTAATAGATTGACTTGAACCTTATTATATATTTTTATATATTTATATAACGAATATTAACGATTCTGAATTTCATATATATTTCCTACAATTAATGCTTTTTTAACCATGCTTAAATAACAATTAATTAAGATTTTTTGGTTCATAATAAATCGTTAATGTTTTTAAATATTTAATAAATTATCAATAACAAAATATTTTACATTTTGACATTCTACCTTTTATATTTTCAATATAATACATTTAAATCTTCCTTATAAAATTTCCCTAAGATATTTAAATTTTCTATTATTCAAAAACTATCCTTTCCTTAAAAATTAATATAATTAAAAGATTAATTAATATTTTGTATTATTAACTAATTAGCTCATATATATTTTCTCATTTTTTATTAATTTTATTTTATATATTAAATTATAATTAATAATCATATATTTTTCCTACAATTAACGCTTTTGTAATCATGATTAAATAATAATTAATTAATTTTTTTTGTAGTTCATAATAAACCGTTAATATTTTTAACTATCTATTCAATTAATTTTTATTCACCCTTCGTATTAATTATAATCTTATATTATTTTAATAAATCTCCCTTATAAAATTGCCCACCATATTCAAAATTTCTATTATTCCATAACCATTCTTTCCTTACATTATAGCTCACTAAATTAACTAGGCATTATTACTGGCTATTATTACTGCGCATTGCGCAGTAATACTCTACTAGTATTTCTTGATGCAAGAGGAGTCCTTGTGGCTCTCCAAGCCTTTGTTCTTTTATCTTCTTATTATAAATCAATTTAAAATTTTCAAAAGAAAAATCGTAATAAATATATGTATAAAAAAGAGGTAAAACTTTTTTTAAACTAATTTTGAAAAAATTCCTTAATCTTTAAAATTCTTAAAAACTCTTTTTATCTTTCAATTTTTTGAAAAATTAATTCTCTTAAATTTTGATTTAAAAAATAATAATAAAATATATGCATTTAACTCAACTCTCAAACTTAAATTGAACTAATTAAATTCAAATCAAACTGATAATTTGTTATAAATTATCTTAAGTTATCAATTTAAATTGAATTCAATTAATTATGATCAAGTTTTTGTTAAGTTATTATATTAATAATATTTGATTAATTAACGTCCAATATTCAATTAGACATATTACAAGTATTTTGCTGACATTTTTTAACTAAAATTTAAGATTTTTTGAAAAAATGAAAATTAAAAGAATTTTCCATTTCTTTTACTAGACAAACAAAAATATTACCAAACTTTTATAGGCGGATAGTGAACTATACGTCTATACCTGGTGATGAGTTAGGCATTTTCGGAGAAACTTCAAGAGCATGAGAGATGGAGGCTATCAGCGGAGGAAGCGGCCTAGTAAGAAGCTGACGGCAGATACAGAAGGTCAATTGAAGGAAGCCATTTTTCTTGTTCTCTCCGTTAGAATCCAACTATGATTAAATCACGGACACAACAGAAAAATAAACAATTTTTACATATTGCAAGCAGATCCTGATAATTGAATAAATTTAAATAATATAAAAAACAAATTAAAAATCGTACTTTATTTATCTTCTTGTTAAAAAAATCTTTAAAACTTTTTTAATTAATCAATTACAAGCTGTTCAAGTGTCCCCCATCTAATGATATCCACATAGCAATTCTCAAAACTGATTTGAGAGTAAGAAAAAAAAGTGTTAGCTTCTTTATTGTTCTTCCCTTTTTAAATAGAAAAATCATAAGAGTCCTTCATTAAAATTAAATATCTTTAATTATAATTAAAATCAAATGCTAATTATAATTAATTTAATTTAATTTTAATAAAATCAAATATATCATATTTGATCCCTAAAGTTTCTAAAACTTTATAATTAAATTCAACTTAACTAAATAGATTTTTCTTCTACAAATTGTTCTTTGATGTATGACCTATTAAGTTCCTAACAAATTAGCAATAATTATAAATTACAATTCTAATTCATAATTAGAACTAGTCAAATTAAAACTTCTTTTAATTTATCTTTAATTCTCTAATTAAACAATTCATAATCATAATTCATGATTGACGTCTAGAAACATGTCATCATTACCTTAATATTAGGAATGTCAAATTGATTGACTTAATCTATCGATTTATGGCTATGAAATATAATTTAATCCTTTCGTCATTCAATATTCTAATTTGACAGAGGATGGTTACAGTGTCTACTCTTATCATTCAATCATGTTTGTTTTTACTAATTAGTAGTTGATTTATAGTTAAAATTTGACAACACCTTTTCAAATGTCAATCCACTCAGGCTAGAGAATTCTATAAATCATTACTAATCAAGAACAGTAGAATATTCTCTCTAATTACTTTACAGTGACGGATCCTATATTTACTTACTCAACTATCTATATATGATTCATACTGTATCCAGTTACTTTCGACTAAATTATCCTAGGATGATTCATAAATAACATCAAAACACAGTAATTCGCACACTAGATATCTTGGTAATCTCAAGTCTGATGATCAATTATACAACCATCATTATAAGATAATGCATAGACACATAAGTAATATTTCATCCGGAATTCTCATAATCGGGTCAGTTCAGTGACTTATTCTGTAATAATCATGCACATATTAGTTTAAGTATCTATATACTTTAATTTACGAGATCAATTACTTTTTTCATAAAAAAGTAACATAATGTGTGTTATTTTTACCGTTTTAACAATATCCTGTCTTAATGAAACTACAACTAGGAATATTTAGGAATAATACATAAGTGTAAATTGAATCTCATAATTATGATCTCATCAGTGTAAAATCAATTACACAGTAATTATTCCAAGGATTTTACTTTTAGTATTAAAACATAAAATATTATTTAAATTAATATATAAAGACAAATAGAACCTTTTACAAAATTTAAAATAATGTCATAAATTAATTTGCATCCAATTGATTGGCTGTGAGGGCATAAACTAACAATCTCTCACTTGCACTAAAGTCAATCTCTTAAGAATCTAATACCATATCCGTCCATATGTCGATCATGTCTCTTTTGAGACAATGACTTAGTAAGAGGATCTATTAGATTTTCTTCAATGGGAACTCGCTCCAATACTATGTCTTTCTGCTCCAATATTTCCCTGACAAGTGAAACTTCCTGAGTACATGTTTGGATCGTTGATGAGGCCTCGGTTCCTTTGCTTATGCAATAACACCGTTGTTTTCACAATACAATACTATGGGCTCAACAATGCTAGCAACCACTCCAAGTTTAGTGATGAACTTCTTGATCCAAATTGCTTCCTTTACCACCTCTGACATTGAAATGTACTCTGCTTCGATCATTGAATCTATAATGGTTAATTATTTGGAACTCTTCCAACTTACTACACTACCATTTAAAATAAAGATGTGCCCTGATTGTGATATACTATCATTGTGATCTGACTGGAAACTAGCATCTGAATATTCTTAAACTCTCAGTTCATCTCCTCCATAGACTAAGAAAACATCTTTAATTCTTCTCAAATACTTTAAGATATTTTTCACAGTGGTCCAATGACCCTCATCAGGTTTAGACTGAAACCTACTCGTTATGCTTAAAGCATAAGAAGCATCTGGTCTATTACATAGCATCGCATAAATGATTGATCCAATTGCCGAAGCTTATGAAATACAATCCATTTTATCTATCTCCTCTTATGTCTTTGTACATATATTTTATGATAGAGAAATCTTATACGATATAGGTAAGAATCCTCTCTTGGAATTCTCCACGCTAAACCTCTTTAACACTTTATCTATGTACGCGGATTGGGATAATTCAAGCAATCTTTTTAATCTATCTCTATAGATCTTTATTTCTCAAAATATAGGCTGCTTCTCCCATATCCTTCATAAAGAAGTTCTTGGATAACTAGAGTTTTACAGACTATAGCATAGGTATGTCGTTTCTAATTAGTAATATGTTATCTAAATATAGTATCAAGAAAACGACTGCACTCCTGCTAACTTTCTTATAGACATATGGTTCATCCACATTTTTGATAAAATCAAACTCTTTGATTGTCTCATTAAAACAGATGTTCCAACTCCTTGACACTTACTTAAGTCCATAAATGGACCTTTGCAACTTGCATACTTGATTAGGAAATCTCTTATATTCAAAACCTTCAGGTTGTATCATATGCACATCCTCCTGTGAATTCCCATTGAGAAATGCAGTTTTGACATCCATATGCCATATTTCATACTCATGATATGTTGCTATGGCTTACAAGATCCTGATGGATTTTAATATAACTACTGGAGAAAAGGTTTCATCAAAATCAACTGTTTGTTTTTGTTTGTAACCTTTAGCCACTAACGTTGCTATGTACATATGTACATTACAATCCATATCAGTTTTTCTCTTAAAAATCTACTTGCATCCGATAGGTACAATACCAATAGCTGCATCAACAAAAGTCCATACTTGGTTAGTGTACATGAATTCTATTTCAGATCTCATAGCTTCTTGCCATTTTAAAGAATCAATATCAGACATTGCTTCTTTAAAAGTAGTAGGCTCATCATGTATGAGTGATACATTACTCTTTCCCTGCTCAATATATAGATCTAATCTAGTGGGAGAACGACATATCCTACTAGTTCGTCGCAGGCTATGTGTCTCTTGAACTCTCGATTGTACATCGTATGTATCAACTTGAGGTTTTTATTTCATTTCGATGTGAATTTGTGGCTCTTGATTCTCTCTAAATTCAACCTCACTCCCACTACTTTCTTTGAGAATATGTAGCATTTCTTAAGACAAACACCTTTTGCTAATAGGAAGATAGAATTGATAACCGAAACTCTCTTTTAGATACCCCACAAATTTGCATTTATCTGATTTAGCTTAAAGCTTATCAGATATAACATGCTTCATATAAGCTTCACATCCCTAAATCTTTATGTGTGATAATTCAGGTCTTCTATCAGTCCATATCTCAAATGGTGTCTTATGAACCGATTTAAATAGAACTCTATTTAGAAGATTATATTGTAGTTTCAATTGCGTATCCCAAAAAGGACATAGGAAGGAATGTTTACCATATCTAATAGTGTATGATTTCTCCTCTCAGAAACTCCGTTATGTTGTAGAGTTGTAGATGGAGACCATTGTGAGAGAATCCCATTCTCTTTTAAGTAACCAAGAAACTGGTGGTCTAACTATTCACCACCTCGATCTGATCTAAGTGTCTTAATACTTTTGCTAGTTTGTTTCCCTACCCTTAGTCTAAATTCTTTGAACTTTTCAAATGATTCAGACATTTGTTTCATGAAGTACAAGCAACCATATCTAAAATGATCAACTGTGAATATAATGAAATACGAGAATTTACTTCTAGCATTCGTGGACATAGACCCAAATACATCTGAATGTATTAATTCTAATAACTCATTAGCACGTTGTCCCTTTCCCTTAAAGGATAGTTTAGTCATCTTTCCTAATAAACAAGATTCACAAGATTCATATGATTCATAATCAAATGGATCCAAATATCCTTCTTTATATAATTTTGTGATTCTAGTTTCATTGATATGATCTAACCTACAATGTCATAAATAAGATGAAGTTTGGTTACTTAATTTTCTTTTCTTAGTAGTTATCTTAAGAATTGGCCTTTCAAGAACTAACTCATACAAACTATTTGTAAGTAATCCAGATCTATAATAAACATCATCTTTATAAAAAGAACAACTATTATCCATAATTATAGAGAGAAATCCATTCAAATCTAGATAAGAAATAGAAATGATGTTTCTTGTAATAACATGAACATAATAAAAATTATCAAGTTCTAATAAAAATTATCAAGTTCTAATACAAGGCCAGAAGGCAAAGTTAAACTACAAGTTTCTACAGCTAATGCAGTAACTCTTGCTCCATTGTCAACTCGCAGGTCGACTTCGCCTTTCTCCAATGATCTACTCTTTGTTAACATTTGTATATTATTACATATGTGAGAATCACAACCATTATCTAATACCCAAGAATGTGGAACTTTTATTAAAATTAAATTTCTTCAATTATAATTAAAATCAAATTCTAATTTTAATAAAATCAAGTCTCTCATATTTGATCCCTAAAGTTTCTCAAACTTTAAAATTAAGTCCAACTTAATTAAATTGATTTTTTTTCCATAAATTGCTCTTTGAGGTGTAACCCATTAGGCTCATAATAAATTAGTAATGATTATAAATTACAATTCTAATTCACAATTAGAATTAGACAAATTAAAACTTCTTTTAATTTATCTTTAATTCTCCAATTAAACAATTCATAATCATAAATCATGATTGACGTCTAGCAATATGTCATGATTACCCAAATATCAGGAATATCAAAGTGATTGACTTAATCTATCAATACATGGCTATGAAATATAATTTAATTCTTTCGTCATTCAATATTCTAATTGGACAGAGTATGGATATAGTGTCTACTCTTATCATCCAATCATGTTTGTTCTTACTAATTAGTAGTTGATTTATAATTGAAATTTGAAAACAACTTTTCAAATATTAATTCACTCAGGCCACAGAATTCCATAAATAATTATTAATCAAAAACAGTAGAATATTCTCTCTAATTACTTTAGAGTAACGGATCTTATATTTGCTAACTCAACTATCTACATATGGTTCATACTGTATCCAATTACTTTCAACTGAATTATCCTAGGATGATTCATAAGTAGCATCAAAACACAGTAATTCCCACACTAGATACCTTGGTAATCTCAAGTTTGAGGATCAATTATATAACCATCATTATGAGATAATCCATAGGCACATAAGTAATAATCCATCCGGAATTCTCATAATTGGGTCAGTTCAGTGACTTACTCTCTAATAATCATGCACACATTAGTTTAAGTGTCTCTATACTTTAATTTATGAGATCAATTACTTTTTTCATAAGAAAGAAATATAATATGTGCTAGTTTTACTATTTCAACAGTGTCCTATATTGATGAAACTACAACTAGGAACATTTAGGAATAATCATCATTGTAAATTGAATCTCATAATTATAATCTCATCATAATTTCAATTACACAGTAATTATTCTAAAGATTTTACTTTTAGTATTAAAACATATAATATTAATTAAATTAATACATAAAGATAAATAAGGCCTTTTTATTAATTCAAAATAATGTCATACATTAATTTGCATCCAATTGATTGGCTGCAAGGGCATAAACTAACACTCTCACGATGACATGCTTTGTAGCTTGCAATCAAGAACGAGTGGGCTAGCCCTTTGTCTAACCGCCTTGCTGATTAGCTCACTTCTGACATCTTCTCGTGGTTCACTTGTTCTAAAGGTTTTTTTTTATACATCTAAGTATTTTATTTGTTTTTTAATTTGGGTTTTAATGTAAAAATACTTTCTTTTTGGCTATTTGACTGTGTTTTTTTATTTGATGATTTTGTTTCGTATGGTTGTTGGGGTCAAAATGTTCTGAATCTGGCTGACTAAGGTATTTGACTTGTTCATTTAAATTAGGGTTTTCTTTTCCCCTCTAAACCACTAGAGATTGTTGGTTTATTAGTTGTTGTTGATTGACTTTGCGTCTTTGAAATCTAATTCCCATGTATCTTCTTCAAACAAACTAGTTTTTTGTTCGATTTCTTAAAACAAAACCACTTTATATTGATGGTCTAGAAAACATCCTTGATGAAGGCGTGCTACCTCTTAAGGTCATGATAGAGGATGGTAGCATTGAGAAGGTATGACTTTTTCTTAACAATATTTAAAATGTGATGTTCCACTCTAGTGCAGGCAATTTTTGCTACTTCCACTTATGTAAATGTGATTCTGTGTCTCAATGATACTTTAGGTAGCAGAAAGTTGATGATGCTGAATGAAGAGTGTTTGGAAGGTAATTATGGCGGTATTGAGGAGTTGAGATAGAGACAAACTAGAATTGGATTTCACCAACACATAAGACAAGTGGTTTTCTTTTTAGTGTTTGACATCTTCATGCTATCGAAAATATTTTATTGCAAGCTTACTTAACCCTCTAAATTTGATGCATAGGCTAGTCCTGTGTGTGATAAAATTTCTGTTATAATTTTTGTTTATGGCTGGCTGTTAAAAATCTACCCCCTGCAATGAATTTACAGATTAGTCATACTCATGGTAAATCCTTGAACTTGAATAATTATGCTCTATTAATCTTTTTATGTATGCAGGCGTGTTAGAATCTAGACACCAAAAGTTGGGCTCTGTCAAGTCTTTCTTTACTCACAGTATTTAGCCTAAAGTCTGACAGATAATTTAGAATCCAAGCTCGCATGGCTGTTTTCTTTTTTTTTTTTTCTCTTTTATAAAGATAGGGTGTAGAGATGTTGGATCTCATTTATGCGAACTGCTTACATTCAATGTTGAGGGGATGAAATTCTATAGCACAAGGAATTGTTGAAGCAGTCATAATATTAGATTCTAAAAATGTTTCTGAACTTTAGTAATGGACAACCTCACTCTCATTCTTTTCTAACACAAATTTAGGTTTCATAAATAAAATAATACACAATTATACACACAAAATGCCTAAATTTGAGAATTTATTCAAGATCAACATCCAATAATGAAAAAATAGGAAGGAAAGGAGGAAAGGAGATGTTTGGACTATAGAGTAGCAAGACGTGGTATAGGAAGATAGATCAACAGCGAGCTAGCGATATCGTAACGAGCGATATTTGGAGGTTGGACCTGCAAAGGAGAACGGAGAGCGGGAGAGGGATGACGTAGGAGTGGAGATCTGGAGTGGAGGTTGGAAACTTGTAGAGAAAAGGACATTTTAGGATCTCAGGGTTATGCATTTTTTTTTTAAAAATTAGTTGTTCAACTTTTAGGAATTTGCATTTAGTTTTAATATCGGCCGATATCAAAATCTGGTACGAAACTAGCATATACTATACCATTTTTCGGTCAATATTGGATGGTATGATATAATACTCGTTCCATTGCTCCAACTCTTTATAAACATATGTATAAAAAGAAAGGTAAAAGACATAAACCTTTATTGTAATTTAAGTTACTTTGAAAAAACTCCTTATTCTTTAAAATTATTTTAAACATTCTTTTTAGTTTTCAATTTTCTAAAAACTTTCATTATTTTAAACTTTGATTTAAATAAAAAAAAATATATGCATTATGATCGTCACATTTTTCTAATAAAAAATTATTTACACAAAGATTCAACTCAACTCTTAAATTTAAATCGAATTAATTAAATTGGAATCAAATTAGTAATCTTATTATAATTATCTTAAATTAACAATTTAAATTGAATTTAATTAATTATGGTCAAATTTTTGTTAAGTTATCATATTGATGATATTTAATTAATTAATGTCTAATATCCGGACAGTTCACTTTCATCGTCGCGAAAAGTCTACTTCTGGCAAAATTGTGAATTGTCACTAAAAGTTAATATTAAAGATTTTATATTATCTTATGTATCTTTTAGTAAAATTTTGATAAATTTATGTATGATAGCATTTTTAAAAATAATATTGTTAAAAAGACAATTTTCAAAGATGCAAAGTCAATCGACTAAGAACTACTAAACTAAAAATTTCTAGTGGTGCAGAGGGGTAAAGAAAACCTTAATTTAAGGGCATAAATCAAATAAATTAGTCGTCCAAATTCAGAAATTTTTGACCCAGATAACCATACGAATCAAAATTATCAAACAAGAAAAGCACACAAATAACCAAAAGAAAAGATTTTTACACTAAAACCCAAAATAAATAAAAATACTGAGAATGTCAAGAAACCTTTATAGCAAGTGACTCTGAAATGTCGGAAGTGAGCTGATCAACAAGGCAGCTAGACGAAGGGCCAGCCCACTCGTTCTCGATTGCAAGCTGCAAAGCAGACCACAAGAAAAATGGCTCCCCTCAATTGACCTTCTGATTCTGCCGTCAGCTTCTCACTTGGGCCGCTTCCGCCACTTATGGCCTGCATCTCTCTCTGTGTCTGTATAATATTAGCGATGAGGTTTCTTCGAAAACACCCAACTCATCACCAAATAAAGACGTAAGTAAATAGTTTGGTATTATTTTTATTTCTATAGTAAAAGAAATAGGACTCCCTTAATCTTAAAAAGTATTTATTTTTAAAATTTATAATAAAATCCTTTTATTTTTTATTTTTTCAAAAATCCTAAATTTTAGTTAAAAAATGTTAGCTAAATACTCGCAATATGAAGGTTGGATGTTAATTAATCAAATATTAATAATACAGTGACTTAATAAAATTAAATTCAACCTAAATTAATAATTTTAAGATAATTATAATAAATTATTAGTTTGATTCAAATTTAGTTAATTTGATTTAATTTTAAGAGTTGAGTTAATTCTTCATGTAAATAATTTTTTATTTGAAAAATGTATTTTATTATTATTTTTAAATCAAAATTTAAGAGCCTAAAATTTTCTAATAAATTGAAAAATAGAAAGAGTTTTTTTAAAAGAATTTTAAACATTAAGGAGTTTTTTCAAAGTTACTTAAAGTACAAAAAAAAGGTTTATCTCTTTTACCTTTCTTTTTATACATATGTTTATTAAGAGTTGGGAGCAATGAAACGATTATTGTATCATTCTATCTAATATTGGCTGAAAAATGGTATGATATATGCTACTTTCGTACCAAATTTCGATATCAGCTAATACAATACTATGACTAAATGCAAATTCCTAAAAGTTGAATGACTAAAAAATGCATAACCGTAAGATAAGATCCTAAAATGTCCTTTTCTCTGCAACTTTCCAACCTCCACTCGAGATCTCCAATCACCCCTGTCATCCCTCTCCTACTCTTCGTTCTCCTTTTCAGGTCCAACCTCCAAATCTCCCACTCATTGCGACATTGCTAGCTGGCTGTTGATCTATCTTCCTCTGCCACTTCTTGCTTGCTTTAGAGTCCAACTATCTCCTTACCTCCTACCGCTTGTGCTATCCCTCTTCATTGCTCCTTTTTTCCGGTGGTCATTATTCCTTTTAGGCATTTTGTGTATTATATAATTTAGGTAACCCTAAATTTATAATTACAAACATGAAATAATTTATTATTAATGGTCATATGGTCACAGTTCAATATTTAATATTACTATACTAGTTTCCTAATTATTTTACAAGAAAATAATATTAATTTACAGTAATATAAATTATAGTAATTCTCTCTTTTTCAATATTGTTAGTTAACCTAAGGAATTTATGTGGTGCACACGTTTGTAAATGAAAATTAAGGGTAATGGATCATTTATAAATATTTGGCCACCTTGTTCTTTTTTGTTTGCATGTATTGCCAAAATACCACATAAAACCAGATGAATGAAGCATTTATTATGTTTATAAGACATCCTGTAGTCGAAATACCATATAAAACTAGTTACTTGGACTAGCATGAATTCCTAACTTACAATCATATTCTCTCTTAAGCAATATAAATCTTATCCTTAAGTTGATTAACTAAAATCTCTTTCTAATTAAACTCGTAAGAACACATTACTTCAATTTATGATAACTTACGATTAATTTATCCCTAATCTAAAAATCTTTCAAATATTAACTCAATTCAAACAATGGTACCCTAGCATGAAATTAACATAAATTGAGTAAAAAACAACATATATTAAGTACTTAGCAATCCATATTAACAACCAACTTAATTATTTTTTGAACTTTTATTAAGCATGATGAGTTTGTTTGAAATGCCAAAAGTTTAACCTGAAGATAAACACCTTTGTCATGAATACCTCTGAATACTCAATTAGATAACTTTTTAAATGGTTATTAGAATTATTTGTAATTTTGACCCATTTAGATCAAAACCAGAGGAATATAATTTATTATAGCACATTTTATTGGCATATATTTTTTAATACAATAATTTGCAATTAATTTGGATACTTATTAAGCAAAAATCCAATACTCAATTCATCTTAAGACCATACATATGATCATATCATTCAATTCAAGTCTTGTTCTTAAGATTGTTTGATCACGTTCAAACTAATCTATTGATTAGTAATTATATCAATTATCCTAACATAATCGAATCAAAAAGTAATTAAAAATCAAATGAATCACTTTAATCATCTTAATTTATGTTAGTCTTTAGAAGTTGTTACTTTTTTTAAAATTGAATAAGTATTGAATTAACTATAGCAAAGCTATCTCAAAATTACAATGAAATAAATTACAAAACAAATTACAAAGGCACATGAAAATAACAATAGTTGTTTCAACTTCCATCTGGTCTTCATTTCTATGGATAGAGTATACTGATCAAACTTAGCTATCATAATGGATTTGATCTAATTAATGATTTCTGCAGCTAGGTTGTACTTGTGAACTTCCTCATTCCTATAGATCTTCTAATTTTTTTCTTTATAAAGAATAAATAGTAGTTGTGAAGGTAGTTTTGTACATTGGGGTGTCTTACATTCTTTGATTAGCAATACGAATGATCTAATTTAGAGTGGATGTCCAGTCATAATTGAGGCAGGTGTTAGATGGTAGATGTAAAATTCTGCTCCAAACTGCTTTGGAGTATCTGTGTTGGCCCTCGAATTTTATTTACTTATTTTTGATAAATAAGCATGATTAGTTTCTTTTTGGGTCTTGTTATATTATTTTACCTTGGAGTTAATTAGCATGTTAATGTGGGTAAGATAATATGATATAGGTTAACGGAATTAAAGTTTAAGGTGGTAAATTAGCATAAGGGATATTTTAGGCAAGTCCCTTAAGGATGAAAGAACATAAGTTTTTTTTAAGTAAGGGCAAAATGGACATTGTGCAAGCATTAAGAGTAGAAAAGGGAAGAAAGAAGACTTGTCTTGAAATTAGAAGAGAGAAAAACGTGAATTGAAGAAAGGAAGAGAGAGAGAGTGTCGT
>JANZXR010034298.1:0-14191 GCA_027575705.1 Erythroxylum echinodendron | reverse complement strand
ATTCTTAATTTCATATGCCTAAGTTTTCAGTGCCATTGGACAGTCAATTTCACTACCGGTAGACCCCTATTCTGTCACTTGACAATTTTTCGGGTCCGAAAATAACTCCAAAAAATTTCTATAATTCTCTAAAAATGAGAAAACCCCTATGAACCTCTCCAACACAAATTATCATTCACAAAAGTAAGGTTTTCATAAAACACATTTATTTACACTTAAACCGGGAAAATGTAATGAATGCATGTACAAACATTTACATGTGCAAAAATTCACTATTTCCTATTCATATGCATATATGAATGCATGAATATGTCAATACACTGTTGAACACTCCTAACCTGATCCAATTTACTAAAATACCCTTCCCATTGGTGAGGGGATGTTACAGTCAGCCACTTGTCTCTTCATCCTTGGCCACCAGAAAGATTGTTTCAGTGTGTTATACATCTTGGTAGTTCCAGGATGCATAGCATAAGCTAATGCATGTGCTTCCTCCGCAATCTCTTTCCTCAAATCCTCAACATCGGGTACACTCAATCTCTGTTTCAACCACAATATCCCATCTCTCATTTCAAATTCAGAATGTGGATTCACTTTCAACTTTTCATTTAACTTCACTAACTCGGGATCTTTACACTGAGCTTTCCTGATTCTCTTATATAATACTGGTCTCAGCTTCAGTGTAGCTATCAATGTCTCATCGTGCCCCAATTTCAACTCAACATTCAGTGCCCTTAATTAAACTAGGTTAGGCAATCTCGATAATTGTACTTGAGCCATACTACTATTGGACTTCCCGCTTAATTCATTAGCTACCACATTAGCTTTACCAGGATGATACTCAATTGTACAATCATAATCCTTCAATAATTCTACCCACCGCCTCTGTCTCATATTCAACTATTTTGACTTAATAGATATTTCAAACTTTTATGATCAGTAAATACCTGAATGGTTTCACCGTACAGATAGTGTCTCCAAATCTTCAAAGAAAATATCACTGCAGCCAATTCCAAATCATGAACCAGATAATTAAACTCATGAGACCTCATCTGTCTCGATGCATATGCTATTACCCTGTCATACTGCATCAGTACACATCCTAACCCCTAATGTAAAGCATCACTGTACACTAAATATCCTCCAGATCTAGATGGAATAGCTAACACCGGTGCTGTAGTTAACCGATGCTTTAGCTCGTCAAAACTTAGTTGACAATCATTATTCCATCTGAAAGGCACATTCTTTCTCAGAAGCTTTGTCAGAGGGGCTAAGATTAGCAAAAACTCCTCGACAAACCTTCTGTAATAACCAACTAATTCAAGGAAACTCTGAATCTCTGTCACATTTCTCGAAGCTTCCCACTTCATCACTGTTTCTATTTTCATTGGGTCTACTTGTATACCTTGTCTAGACACAATATGACCTAAGAATACTACTTGATTAAGACAAAATTCACACTTATCGAACTTGGCATATAACCGTTTCTCCCTCATTATCTGTAGAACCAATCTCAGATGTTCTGCATGTTCCTCTCTACAGTTCGAATACACCAAAATATCGTCAATAGACACAATGACAAAGCGATCTAAATAAGGTTGAAATATCTTATTCATTAAAGCCATAAAAGTTGCTGGGGCATTAGTCAATCCAAACAGCATCACCAAAAACTCGAAGTGCCCATATCTTGTTCTAAATGCACTCTTTGGTAAATCAGCCTCAGTTATTTTCAACTGATAATATCCTAATCTCAAGTCTAACTTTGTGAACACTTGAGCTCCCTGTAACTGATCAAGCAAATCATCAATCCTCGGTAATAGGTACTTATTCTTAACTGTCACTTGATTCAACTACCGATAATCGATACATAACCTAAGAGTTCCATCCTTCTTCTTTACAAACAATACTGGAGTTCCCCAAAGTGACACAATGGGTCTAATAAAACCCTTATATAACAACTCTTGTAATTGGGTCTTCAATTCCTTTAGTTCCACAAGTGTCATCCTATATGGAGGAATTGATATAGGAGCGATACTTGGAATAACATCAATAGTAAACTCTGTCTCTCTTTCTGGGGGTAAACCCAGTAGTTTAGTAGAAAACACATCCAGAAAATCCCTAACAATAGTAATATCTTTAATGGTTTGTTCATTCCAGATATCAACTACGTGGGTCAGATAAGCCTTACATCCATCTCGGATCAATCTCAAAGCATTCATGAATGAAATTAGTCAGGCTGGCACTACCTGACTAACTCCTCGAAACACCACTCTCGGCTAATTAGGGAATTTAAGAACTATCTCCTTAGTATAACAGTTCATCACCGCCCTATAAGTAGTGAGTCAATCAATGCCTAAGATGAGGTATATCTCTCTCAACTGCAATATAATCAAATCAGCTTCTAACTCTGCCTGATCAATCCGAATTATGTACCTTTTACATACCTCACCAATCACTGTCGTGTTACCCACTAGAGTACTCGCCTCTAATCCATATTTCAATATCTCTCTCTCATAATGCAATTTAGATGTCAGATGAGGTGCGATGAATGAATGTTTAGATCCTGAATCTACCAATACAAATGCTTCAAAATTAAAAATATACTACATCTGGGGAGTTCTGCACCTCCTGTCTGGTAATGGCATAAACCCGGGCCTGAGACTGTGGCTAGTTACTCCATACCTCAGTCCTGACACTAGGCCCTGTTAACTAAATTCCGTCTCTACCTCTGCCTCTCTGTACGGATCCAACAGCTCTACTTTGTTGTATAGTTGTCTCAGTTACTGTTCCTCTTCTCATTCCAGAGTGTGGTACCAAAGTCTCGGAACAATCTCTGATCTGATGCTCTACAGAGCCACAAGGGAAACAAGCTCCCGATAACCTCTAACACTCACCACCATGCTTCTTACTACAATGTTCACAATCAGGCATCTGTCGTGACTGCCCTCTTGACACTGAACCTCTACCTCTATCAATATAAACAAATTCACCTCTTGGTCTAAACCTTGATTGTCTCGATCTAGTTTGGAATCAAGACGATCTGTTTTGGAGTTTACTAAAGCTTTTGCCAGAGTCAGCCTGAGTTTCAACCTGCCTCTTCCCTCTATACTCCTGTTTGTACTCTCCCGATCCATTCTTTAACAACTGCTCAATTATGATCGAGGCCGCTAGCAGTTCCGTAAAAACTACCCAAATTAGAAGTATCTAGCCTTGTTCTGATTTCCACATTCAACCCATCCTCGAACTGTCTACATTTGTCTTCCTCAGTTGGGATCAATGCAGTTGCATACCCATTAACTCATTGAATCTTACTTTATACTCTGCCACTGTGAGCCTGCCTTGCTTCAAATCCATAAATTCTTTCATCTTTCCATCCAGATAAATCTTAGGCATATAATTCTATCAAAAAACCACCCTCAGAAAATCTTCCCAGGTCAAACCACAAGGTCTGGTGGTACTGCCTAGAACAGTCTTCCACCACTGTTATGCTGGACCCTGCAGTAATGAGATAACATAATCAAATCTCTTATCTGCCTCACAGTCCATCTGATCGAACACCCTTTCAGTTCTCTCTAGCCACCTTTCTGTCTTAGCAGGGTCTATACTTTTGTAGAAGTCTATAGTCCCTTGCTTTCTTAGCTTATCATATCTTCTTTCTTGCCTCTCCGGAATTCTCAAAGGCATTTGAGCAAATTCAGGTATAAGAGACTCTCTAATAACTCCTATAGACTCTATGTCAGCTGACTCTCTAACTTGATCGCCTATAGCTGATGACCTATAACAAAAAACTATTTGTGATCACAAACTGAGTTTCTCATTATGTATCATGTCTCAATGTCTTTATATGTCCCTATGGATATTAAACCATGCTCTGATACCAAAAAATGTAGCAACACCATTACTATAGATTTCATACCAGGATACCCTGAGGACATTCCAGTATATAATCTATAATAATGGCGTGTTAATTATCTCAACTTCACTTTATAACATGGAAACATATCCAACTTAATCATGGCATCAACTATGTATATAAAAGTCACCAAACACAATACTTAAAAAAAAACTCAACTTCTCATTTCATTCATTCATGATAGTTTACATTGAAGTCATTAAAACCAATATTTACAACCTTATACAAATTTTACATGACATATGTAAACTACCTAAGACAATTATAACTCCTCAAATGCCAGCTGACAGACCTTTGAGTCATATCTTAGTCCAAAATGTGCTTCTAGAAAATCTTAGGAATCTAGGTCTCCTGTCTCGTACCTGAAAAATCTCGTTACAATTTTCAATGAGTTTTGCGAACTCAATGAGTGAGCTGTCATTAATGATCTCACTCCAGTTTACACACAAATATCATACAACCAATCAAATTCACAACATTTCATATCATAATAAGACATAGTGAATACCATACACTTCACATACCTTCCTTCAAAATTTGTACAACCCAATCAATCACATTATCATGACATATCACTGTAACATCACAACTTCAGAAAGAATTCACAAGCATATGTTTCATAATCATAAATATACAAATGCAGATGCATATGAGATTCTAGATTCGTTATTATTTGTTATGATCGAGTGCCTTTCAGATATAGAAACAAATACTGGCCCATTGGGCTCAGTCAGAAACAGAAATCACAAAGCAGAGCTCTACGTATAGAATACTGAGCTTATAGCTCTTTTAGATTGGCCACTCTAATCACAATGTCTTTATCTGAACATATATTTTATGAAATGCATCAAATAACAGAATATTTCATGAATAACATTCGCTTATAAAGTGCAGACAGAATCTTATAATTCATCAGACCTTAGTCTAGCATTCAACTTTCGTTGAGCATTTAGAATTCAGTTGCAAACATATGTCATTCAAATTTTAGATGCAAACAGAACAATTCCAATAGATTCCTGACTATCAAACTCCTCGAACTATTAAAGTCCAGAATTCACATACAGATCACAAGCAGTTTAATAATTAGAAGTTAAACAAAATCAATCAATCCTAGGAAGTGTTAGATGTGGAGTCTAATTAGGAATATCGTTAGACGTGGAGTCTAATTAAGAAGTGGAGTAGGAGTAGGATCAGGAGGTAGTTTCCTATTCCTGTAGAGTTTGTTATTCCTATGCAGTTTCCTAATGCTGTATAGTTTCTTATTCCTGTTTGATTTCCTATTATTGCTCTGACTCTTATTAGTATAAATAGGGGTGGTTGTCTTTCCTGGTGTACTAGCAGAAAACACAATGACAATACAAAATTCCTAGCAGCTGGTGGACGTAGGCAAATTGCCGAACCACGTTAAATCTGTGTTTTCATATTCTGTTCTACTTTCTGTCTATTTTTTCACTATTGTGTGTGTGATCAATACCTAACAACTGGTATCAGAGCTAAGTTGGGTAAATCACACAGTTTATAGCGATGGAAGACAGGAAGGTAAAGATTGAAAGATTCAATGGAAGGAATTTCAGGTTTTGGAAGATGCAAATCGAGGATTATCTGTACCAAAAAATCTACACCAGCCCCTGACTGGAAAAAAGTTGGAAAAGATGGAGGATTTTGAGTGGGAACGCTTGGATCACCAAGCGCTAGGTGTAATCAGATTGACGTTGGCTAGAAACGTTGCATTCAATATTATGAATGAGAAAATGACAGTAGGATTGCGAATATGTATGAGAAATCAATCTACCATTAAAAGGGTATTTTTGATGCGCCGTTTGTTTAATCTTAAGATGTCTGATGGTGGTTCCATGGCTGATCATATTAATGAATATAATACGATCACTAGTCAATTAAGCTCAGTGAAGATAACCTTTGATGATGAAATTAAAGCCCTAATTATGTTATCTTCTCTACCTGATTTGTGGGATACACTTGCAGCTACGGTTAGTAGTTCTTGTGGATCTGACACGTTAAGATTTGATAAAATCTGGGATATAATTCTTAGCGAAAGTATTTGCAAAAAGGAATCAAGGGAATCATCAGGTAGCGCCTTGAGTGAGAAAGGCAGAGGAAGAGGTAAATAGCGAGGTCAGAATACTCGTGGGAAGTCAAAGAGGCGGGGAAAATCAAAGGGGAGAACTAATTTTACTTGCTGGAACTGCGGGGATAGGGGACATCTTAAGAAAGATTGTTCAAAACTGAAGAAGAAGAAGAATTTGCAGCCTCAATATGATGACAACAATTTTGTGAATTCTGCCACAGATGATACTAATGATGCACTAGTCTTGAGCGTGGACAACCCTATAGAATCCTAGATATTGGATTTTGGAGCATCGTTTCACTCTTCTCCATGTGGAGAATTATTTCAGAATTTTGTCTCTGGAAAATTTGGTAAGGTGTGTCTTGCTGATGACAAGCCTTTGGATATTATAGGAAAGGGGGATATCCATATTAAGACTTCCATTGTGAGTCCATGGAAATTGCAAGATGTCAGGTTTGTGCCTAACCTAAAGAAGAATCTGATCTCAATGAGTCAGTTGGATAGCTGGCTACAGAGCAGTGTTCGGGGTTCATTCCTGGAAGATTATGAAGCGTGATATGGTAGTAGCACGGGGTGTATTGACAGGGACATTGTACACAACAACAGGATGCTCGAACATGATAGCTATTGCTACAAATACAGATAATTCAAGTTTCTGGAAAAACAGACTTGGTCATATGAGCGAGAAAGGGATGAAGATTTTGAAATCAAAAGGTTCTTTGTTAGGTTTGAAGTGAGTTGATTTGGGTCTTTGTGAAAGTTATGTTCTGGGTAAGTAGAATAGGATCAGCTTCTCAAAGATTGGACGAGAACGGAAGGGAGAGAGGTTGGAGCTAGTTCACACGGATGTGTGGGAACTAGCACTAGTTTCATCCCTTGGTGGCTCGAGATACTATGTCACCTTCATTGATGACTTCAGCAGAAAGGTATGGGTTTATTTTATGAAAAATAAATTTGATGTGTTTGTTATTTTTAAAAGGTGGAAAGTTGAATTTATAAAATCAGACTGGTTTGAAGATCAAGTGTCTAAGGTCTGATAATGGAGGTGAATATGACAAGACAGAAGTCAAGTAGTTCTGTATAGATAGTGGGATCAGATTGACCAAGACAGATCCTGGTAAAGCAAGACATAATGGTGTTGCTGAAAGAATAAACAGAACGTTGAATGAGGGGGCAAGAAGCATGAGATTGCACCCGGGGATGCCAAAAATATTCTAGGCAGATGTGGTGAATACAACAACCTTCCTGATCAACAGAGGACCTTCAGTTCCTTTGAATTTTAAGATTCCAAAGGAGGTATGGTTAGGAAGGGAGGTAAATCTCTCTCATCTTAGGACTTTTGGTTGTATTGCCTATGTATATGTTGATCCTAAGAAGAGAGATAAATTAGATCCTAAGGCTATTAAGTGCTATTTCATTGGATATGGTTCTGATAAGTTTGGTTATAGATTTTGGGATGAGAAGAATAGAAAAATTCTGAGATACCATGATGTAACCTTTTATGAGAATGTTATGTACAAAGACAAGATTTTGGTAGGTTCTGGCAATACAGGAAAGGTGAGAGACAAGTCTGAGATGATAGAATTGCGGGAAATCATGCCGGCTGATGTTGCAGCAAGATCTCAGGGGTATCCTGAAAACGTTCTTATTCCTGAAACTGCTATAGTTGAGCTAGAACAGGTTATGCCAGAGTTTGAGGTAAAAAGGACTACTAAAGTGTCAAGGCCACTAGAACAGTATTCTCCTTCCCTGCATTATCTATTGTTAACTGATGCTAGTGAACCAGAGTCCTTTGATGAAGCTGTTCAGATGGATGATTATGTCAAGTGGGAGTAAGCCATGGATGAGGAGATGAGCTCCCTTGAAAAGAATCAAACCTGGGTATTGTCTGAATTGCCTGCCGGGAAGAAGGCCTTACTCAACAGATGGGTGTATCGGATCAAGGATGAACTTGATGGTGAAGAGTTACAACTTGAGCAGATGGATATAAAAATGGCATTTTTACATAGTGACTTGGAGGAGGACATATATATACAGTAACCTAAGGGTCATGTGGTTCCTGGTAAGGAACACATAGTTTGCAAGCTTACTAAAAGCTTTTATGGGTTGAAGCAAGCTCCGAGACAGTGGTACAAGAAGTTTGATGCTTTCATGTGCAATAGCAGGTTCTATAGGAGTGATAAGGATCACTGTTGCTACTTCAAGAATTTTGGTGATTCTTATGTTATTTGGCTCTTATATGTGGATGATATGCTGATTGCAGGTTCATGCATGAAAGAGATCAACAATCTAAAGAAAAAGTTGTCAAAGAATTTTGAGATGAAGGATTTGGGTGATGCAAAGCAAATTCTTGGTATGAGGATTTTTAGGGACAGATTGGTTAGAATGCTAAAACTATCTCAAGAACAGTACATTAAGAAAGTGCTAAGCAGGTTCAGATTTGATGATGCAAAGCCCAGGAATACGCCTTTGACAAGTCATCTAAATTTGTCCAAGGAGCAGTCTCCCAAGACAATTGAAGAGCAAGATTACAAGTCTAAGATACCGTATGCCTCAGTAGTTGGTAGTTTAATGTATGTTATGATCTACACTAGAACTAACATAGCATATGCAGTAGGAGCAGTTAGCAGGTATATGTCAAATCTAGCACAAGCTCATTGGGAAGCTATGAAGTGGCTTCTCATATACTTGAAGGGTACATCTAGTACTGCACTTTATTTTAGGAAAGGCAAGGTGGTGCTAGAGGGGTTTGTTGATGCTGACCTTAGTGGAGATATGGATAGTATCATAAGCACACCTGGGTATGTCTTCACTATTGGTGGAACAGCAGTTAACTGGATGTCAAAACTTCAGAAGTGTGTCTCTATGTCAATTATAGAAGCTGAGTATGTGGCTATGCCTATAGTTGGCAAGAAGATGTTTGGTTGAAAGACTTTTTGGAGGAAATTGGCAAAAAGTAGTGGGATTGTGTACTCTTCAATGATAGTTAGAGTTCCATTCAATTGGCTAAGAATCTCATGTCCAGAATTAAGCACATCCGTAGGAGATATCACTTTACAAGGAGTTTATTAGAAGATGGTGTGATGCAGTTGGAGAAGGTTCTAGGGAGCAAGAATCCAATAGACATGCTTACCAAGGTTATTGATGCTGGGAAACTAGGGTTGTGCAACACCTCAATTGGCCTCCATAGTTAGTGTTACGGAGGTTGAGCAGCTAGGTGGCTCGTGAAGCTACTGAAGTGCATTGGATGGGGAAAAATGGATGATTTCTACATTAGTCTCCAAGTGGGAGATTGTTAGACATGGAGTCCAATTAGGAATATTGTTAGACGTGGAGTCTAATTAAGAAGTGGAGTAAGAGTAGGCAGTTTCCTATTCCTGTAGAGTTTGTTATTCCTATGCAGTTTCCTAATACTGTATAGTTTCCTATTCATGTTTGATTTCCTATTATTGCTCTGACTCTTATTAGTATAAATAAGGGTGGTTGTCTTTCCTGGTGTACTAGCAGAAAACACAGTGAGAATACAAAATTCCTAGTAGCTAGTAGATGTATCCAAATTGCTGAACCATGTTAATTCTGTGTGTTCTTATTCTTTCCTACTTTGTCTATTTTTTCACTATTATGTGTGTGATCAATACCTAACAAGAAGATTATCTAGGTTGACTCACAAATTCTCCCTTTTGCTTATTGCCTTGAAGTCCCGGCAATGTCTGGATGCTGTCATTTAATATGTTCCTCTAAAACATAGCATACATACACATATCACAATTTTGCACAAATATGAATTTATTTATATACATTTATGTATACTGAATATGTACAATGCATGTTCATGACAATTCTGGGTTCCTTATCATTATTTTTGTCACAATATTCATTCAAATATCAATACTCAATTTAATCATCCAGATTTGTCTAAAAACATACTTTTGGGTCTACTTTGCATGATTATTATCATCAGTAAAGTGAAGTAATTTGGCAACAATTCCTTCTGAAAATTTGTTCTCCCAAGTCTTAAGTTTCAAATGACACCAAAATCATACAATTTAATTTAGTATTCTATGAGTTATGCTCACAATACTACAGACTATATACATTTGAACTTTTGGCTAGTACATTATCATACTCTCGAAGGTGTACAACTCATATCTCTCAATTCCCATATGCAAAAATTATAAACGTTATGCCAATCAAAAGCTAAAAGAATAAACCACAACTTTTGAAGACACCTTTGTTTAATTCTGCTTCTATCAATACAGTTTATTCAATATCAATAGGACATAATTTTTGTCTCGGGTAGTACTACAGTCTCAGTCAAGACTCAATTTCAAGCCAGATTTTGAAAGGCTTAGAGACAGAATTAGAATTTGACTTCTTCAATAATGTTGTATTCATATGACTATACTTTAATCTGAATTAAGAATCAACTCATTTAAACATCTACAGATGAAGATATACTCAAAATATCGAGGCATGTTGAATGAAAATATTCCAATTCACTTTCTAATTTTCATCCTAAATTCATCAATCAAATCTTTCCCGAATGACTTCAGATGGATCTAAATTTTCACGGAGAGAAAGAACAATGTGTTACAAATCTATTGGTTTAAGTTTCAAGTCATTTGGAGGTTGGATGAAAAAGTTATAGCTAAAAGACTCAAAAATATTTAGTAAAAATACTCTAGTTCATATGCAGACTTCAAAAAAATAACAAATTCATACACGCAAACCATCACCTTCTTCTTCCTTCCTCTTTTATCCGAAATTCACATACATTTTAGCACCAAGTTCACTCCCATTTTCTAGATTACTTCACCACAAACACAACATCATTCTATACTCATTCACAAACTAATTTGTTTTCATGAAATCATGAAACTCTAATCAATTGATTAAACCTCTTCAACTACATAATTTCATTAATGAAACCTATCCTTTTTCATAACATGATATCCCTTTTATCAAACACTTCATTATCAAAATTATATTATTTTTACTTTGGTTTCAGATCAGTAACATCAATACACATTTCATCAATTCATGATTAATCATAAACTCCAAAACAGTACCTATTCCATATTTTTCCATATCACATGTTCTGCAATTTTTTCCAGATTTTCTTAAGCAGATTTCGGGTCAGAATTGTATGACCATTTTGACCTAGATAATGAGGTATTTAGGCAATATCTTCTACTAATAAAATGTTCCACAATATCTTAAGTTTCTAATGATATCAATTTCATGCATTTTGGTTCAGTATCATGTAAGTTATAATAAAAAATCTATAGACTGTTCCCAAACTACCATAGAACACAATTTTCAACTTCAAGCCAAATTCCAAGACTCGTAATGACAGATTTCAAATTTGATTCCTCCATGAAAAATGTAGCCCTATGTCTCTCGTTTACTCTGAATCAAACTGCATCAAATTTGGATATTCACATATCAAGTTATGTTCTAAATAAAGATATATATTCGGTAAAACACTGCATATAACATGCCCCATCTCACTTCAATTTTTCATCTTGTTAAGCATATCACCGAATCTGCTTCTTCCTTCACTACCTACACATGCATCAACAACATTCACGCATGGATTCGTTTATCTTCTTACACCACTCATGCATGCACCCATTTATAAACATTAAAACATCATCAAATTGTCATTTACACTACCTATACAACTTAAAGCAATAAAACATCACTTACTTGATTCACACTTCAAATCCTCCACTAGAAATTCCAAAAATAGGGAGAGCAAATAATGAGTTTCGGTGATGGCAAAGCAAGAAGGAAGATGGTTTGTTTGGTGGAGACAAAACAAAGGAGCTGCAGAAAGTTTCTTACTCAAACATGACTTAGGTGGCTTCATCATACAATGCCACATGTCACCTTTGCATGTAGCCCATTTGTTATCAATGTAAGGCTACCACTTATAACTTAGTAATTTTTCCAATTGTAAATTCTTAATAAGTCCATTTGTCACACTTCTATTTGTCTCTTATTTCTATATTTTTTCTAGTCTAAATTACCTTAAAATTTTGATAAATCTCTAAAATATTCGAAATGTCTCCAAAAATATGAAAATAATTATATTATACACCAATTAAAATTTCAAGACAATTAATCCATAATTCACCAAAATTCTGAAATAATAACTATTATCACCAAATAAATTTTCAACATAGATAATCTACGATTCGCACTTTAATCGCTTTGATACATCAATCATACCTGAAAAATGTCAATGAATGTATGTACAATTATTTCATGAATAACAATATTATTCACGTGTATGTGTATGGCATATAATGCATCAAATGCATTTTTAAATTCTCAATAAACTCTTATATATAAAACATCCAAAGGTTCTAACAAATGGGATAATTAGATGTTAAAGATAAACTTTTCAGAGCCTTCAGGATTTGGTTCTTAACTTCCAGACGCCAACAAACCAATGAAAAGAAAAATGATCAAGTATCGGGAAAGATCAGGTTGGTCCTTCAAGGAACTGTCATTTTCCTATAAAAAATGTTCTTAGCTTCATTAGCTGAGAAATTAGAACGTTACCTTTCAAGGAACTGTCATTTTCCGAGAAAAAATGTTCTTAGCTTCATTAGCTGAGAAACTAGAACGATACCAAACCCTACCCTTTTCTTGTTTGGTGCGAATAATGACCGTTGAAACACTTTGTGATAATGGAAAATATGCCGTTGGATTAATCTGGGAGGCTAATTTTTTTTTTATCGCGTTAGAAAAATTATGTTCATTATTGTATTATTGTATACGCAATACAGAAGAATACAACACAACACTCACTTTTTTTCATTTCATCTATAAGCTCACTCTTCCTCTTAAACCATAAATACCCCAACACTGCTCTACTCTCCACCATCTCCATTCGCTCTTATCTCAAGAAACAAGTGTATAAAGCGAAAGAGTGGCTAAAAGGTCTTAGAAGCACTAGCGTGGAATATGGATAAGGACGTAGAAGTTTACGAAGGAGGATTATCGGCCAAGGACTACCATGATCCGCCACCAGCGCCTTTGATTGATATAGATGAACTAACCAAATGGTCCCTTTACAGGGCTCTTATTGCAGAGTTCGTCGCCACATTTCTCTTCCTCTACGTCACGGTCCTCACTGTGATTGGTTACAAGAGCCAGATTGATCCTGTCAAGAACGCTGACCCTTGTAGCGGTGTTGGTATTCTAGGTATTGCTTGGGTCTTTGGTGGCATGATCTTTATTCTTGTTTACTGTACTACTGGTATCTCGGGTGAGTTCACTCTATACTCTTTTGCCGGTGGGAATACATATGACTGAATCCTTCTTATTTTAGTACTAATATCATATATATATATATATATATACACATGCCGTACTGTACACAGGGGGTCATATCAACCCTGCTGTGACCTTCGGTGTCTTCTTGGGACGTAAGATTTCACTCATCAGGGCGATCATGTACATGGTGGCTCAGTGCCTGGGTGCAATCTGTGGTTGTGGTTTGGTTAAAGGCTTCCAAAAGGCATATTACAACAGGTATGGAGGTGGAGCCAATGAGCTGGCTGTTGGCTACAGCAAGGGCACTGGCTTAGGTGCTGAGATCATTGGTACATTTTTTCTCGTCTATACTGTCTTCTCTGCCACCGATCCTGAGAGAAGCGCCAGAGACTCCCACGTTCCTGTGAGTACCTCCTCCGTAACTCGCCAAAATTTTTTTTTATAAAAATCCTAAACTAAGTCAAAAAGATACCTAATCCCAAAGGAAACATATTTTTAGTCATACTTGAACTGCAGCTTCCAAGTTTAAGGATGTCATGCTTGTATATGCTTATTGGCAATGTTACGGATTCCGTATCTGATTTAGTATCAAATTAGGATTTAGTATAGCTGTATTGGTATCAGTCAATATTGGATATCGTTTCAGGTAATTTTTTAAATTTATAAAATAATCTCTAAATTTTTTAAAAATTACAAAATAGTCCTTTATCATATTATACTATTATACTATTGTACTATATATTTTTAACTCTATCTCTAAAATAATAAACAATAATCACAATTAATATGAAATAACAAAAATTTTCAAATATTTCACATATAAATAATAACTACAATTTATATGAAAAAAGACAATCATTATCATACAAATATAAAATTAAGAACAATATAAAGTATTTAAAATA
>JANZXR010034227.1:0-14195 GCA_027575705.1 Erythroxylum echinodendron | reverse complement strand
AGTAAAAGAAGAACAAATCCCAATCTTCTGTGACAACACAAGTGCTATCAACCTATCAAAGAATCCAATACAACACTTGAAGCATATCAAAGTTAGACATCATTTTCTACAAGAATATGTACAGAGGGGAATCGTTAGTCTTCAATTTGTTGAGACAAGTCATCAATGGGTAGATATCTTTACTAAGCCTTTGAACAAAGAAATATTCAAAGAAATCAGATGAAACTTGAATATGGTAGTCATTGGAGACCAATCGTTTGACACGTCATCACCTAGTCGATTCTTACAAAAGGAAGATAAAAAATATTAAGTCTTCAAAAGCCAGTAACTACAAGTTACAGATGATAATTATTCTTGAAGGGAAACATAAAGGAAATCCTCTCAGACGGTTTAGAACATCACCTACTCTAGAAAACTTTTGAAATCCTCTGAAAACGATTTTTGCAGAACTTTCAAAAACAACTGTTCATTTCGAGACCTTTCAGTTAAGCTCTCATATTCAGATACTAATCTCATTACCTCAAGAAGTTCCTACTGTCTAAAGATCACAAAGGAGTAAGCAATGATTTATAGAAGGCATATTCATTTCGAATCACTGAAGATGAATTAGATGGACATTGAACCAGAAGTTGATGCAACTAGATGGAAAAACTTCTTTCAGTTTCGTGAAACAGTTTATCTGAATGAAGTATATGAATTTCTGGAAGAATGCAAGTGTGGTAAATGATACAATAGTATCAATGGTTGATAGACTGTCGGTTATTGTGACACTAGGGCTAATCAAGAAGATTAGTGGATGTCCATATATTGGAGAAGAGGTGTCTTACAACCCTAGATGGATTATCAAAAATCATCTAAAGAAGGCATATATAAATCGACAACTCTATAGGTGTAGTGACCCAAAGGATAAGAAGTCGTCGAACCTTGTTTCGAAGGCTAGGGTTCTACACAATATACTTTTTTATTGCATTCTACCAAGAACAAGATTGAGGAACGTTGTGACAATAATAGATGAGCAATGCCTGCTCTATCTACTCAATCATAAGGCTATAAATCTTCCACACCTGATTCTGTGATATATGATAAAAAAAAGAAGGATTCTAATGCCTTTCTATGTGGCATATTGCTAATAAAAATCTTTATAGATTCTGGAATTCTGATTGACAGAGGAAACAGGATGAAGATAAACATTAAAAGCGTTATCAATGCGATAACTATTGGAAGAATGGGGTTGAGTACAACTTCTACGTGTAGAGCAAGGATTGAGGGGGAGCATACAGTCAGACGTAGTATGAGTGGGAATGTTACTCCCAAAGAGGAAAAGAAACCTCAATCTTCAGGAAGAATGGCTGTAGAAGAAAAGCAGAAATCGTCAGAAGTAGCAACTGAAGCTAAGACGAAGAGGCAAAGATAAGAAAGCCAGGTGAATCTATCTAAAAAATAAGTTTCATTGAAAAGAAAGGCAAAGGCACTTGATTTTGATAAAGTTAAAAAATCAAAAAGATCACCAAGGATATTGACTCTTCGATAAGAAGAACAGAAGAGAGGGAAAGGAATGACTCTTGGTGAAAAATCTCAACAGATAGAAAAGACACCGCAAGCTACAAGATCTCTAGTCTCAATTTTACAATAAGAGCAGATGAAGCCAACCAAAGAGTCTAGAATTATGAAGAAGTTAGAGTTTGAAAGGAAGAGAACCTAACCACAACCACCTTTTAGACTAGTAGAAGAAAATAAGAAGCTAAAGACCAGTCAAAAAGAAACTACTTCAACTGATTATCAACGAAAAGAAAAATCAGTTGAAAACAAAGTATTATCTCATAGTCCTATTAGAAAAGAGGACTTGAGATTGAAGGTGATTGAAGAAGAGGTACCTGTTAGAAGCAGGAGCTCAATTATAATCAAAGAACCCGTGAAAAAGTTGGTCAAGGTACAAATTGAGTCTATTTTGATCAATAATCGGTCTATGCATCTTATAAATCATGAAGAAAGGATACTATATGGGATTCTGAGTGATGAGAAGTCAAAACCATATCTACTGAAGATGACTAAAGATCAGTACACTATCTACCTAGCTACGAGTAGAACATTGATCAAGATTGTACCTGACATACAACCTGCTTCAAACATTGTACGTAATGTGGAAAAAGGGAAATAGAAGATGTACCTTAAATGAAAAACAGGTGACCTGACTGAAGAACAGATACATGAAGCAGCGAGAAACATAGATGAGGCATGTAATGCAAAAGAATCAAGAGGAATCTATGTTTCACATCACATTTCAAAAGCATCAGGAAGTAATTGTGGACGCCTCACAACAAATGCAACTTCTCAGGTAGTTGGAAAAGTGACTAAAGGACAGTATAGAACTATTGAGGTTGGAGGTATGTCTGTCAACTTAGAGACTTTTGTGCTCCTGATCATGCACTATAGGCCTTTAAGTTATATACCCTCAATTAAAGATGTCCTTCACCTTTTTGGAAAAACTATTCGAAAACTACCTAGACCTGATGACCTTGATCCCCCTGAAGGAAAGCAATTCTTCAAACCTGCTGTTTTAAAAATAATAGAACTCGATGTCTTACCCTCAGAAACATCTATTGCTACGAACTTCTATCCATCTAGCCCAATTCAACAAGTCAAAACTATTGGAATGGAAGAAGTAAGACATTCTGAGCAGTTGAGTAAGGAAGCCTTAGTGAAGGAGATGGAAGAAATTCATACTAAGGTTGATAATCTACAAGACTCAGTGGGTGATTTACATAAGGAACTAGCTTATGTATGAGTTACAATAGAAGAAGACCTCAAGTTGATCAGAATGGATATGCAACTCATGTTTTCTGAAATAATAAGGCATCTGAGGTAACCTTTTTGATTAATAACAAATAGGGGGAGAAAAGAAGAAAAAAAGGGGAGACAAGATGAGAAAATAAGAAAAAAAGGGGGAGATAAGATTAAAGAAGAAGGGAAAAAGAAGAAAGAAGAAAAGAAGAAGATAGCATGCATATATGTATTATTGATTCTTGTCTTTTTATTCTTTGTTTGTTGTCGTCTTATTCATTTGTTGCTTTCTTATTCATCAACGGAATAAAAAATTCATTCACTTTGATTTCTCTAAAATTATGATTATTTGTTATAATCAAAAAGGATGAGATTGTTAAGTCAAAAGGACTTTACGATGATTAATTTTAATGACAATCAAATAATAATAATGTTAAGAAACAAATCAACATTTTTGACAAGTGTGTTAAGAGTGCAGACAAAGTTAATATAGACATAGACGTAAATATAGATGCAAGGTTAATATAGAAACAGATGCAAAATCAGTATAGACGCAAAGTCGAAATATAGACACAAATACAACACAGACTCGGACACAGATGCGAAGTCAAAGTACAGAATGCAGACACGAAGTTAAAAACAGACACAGATTCGAGGGCAAAATCACAACACATATGCAAATACAACGCTTTTGTAGACACAAATGTGAAATCAAAACATAGATGCAGAGGTAAAGTTAACACATACGTAAAGACATAGACAATATCATGAAGATATAGTAACACGTCAGACAGTTATTTAGTTAGAGTTAATTACAGAACTTAACTAATGAAGCAGTTATCAAGAATCAAAAAGCGGTTATCAAAGATCAAGAAGCAGTTAGAGACAAAGGCTATAAATACTAGTCGTAGTCGAAAATGTTACAATCTTAGACAAGTTAGAAAGTTAGACAATCTGAGAGAAAATTCTATAGTACTTACTTAGAAAAGAGAAATTTAGTAGTGTGATATGAAGAGAGCTAACATTATTGTAACAAAAGCTCCCAATCTTTTTCTAGTGAGAGAAAGAAAAGGCTGATAGCTTGAAGAGGCGAAGAAAGCTGAAAGAATACTTTGTAAGAGACCTGAAGAGGCTATAGAAGGGAAGAAAGAATACTTGTAATCGTTTGGAGTATAGTGAAACACTTAGACGAACTCTGAGGACTAGACGTAGCCCACTGTTTAGGGTGAACTAGTATAAAAATCGCAGTGTCTATCTTTTACTTCAGTTTATTTTGTTGTTAAACAATCATAAAGAAGTTATTTGCGATTCAACTAAGTAATAATTTATGATATCTTTTTAACAAGAAAAAGAAGTTCACAAAAAAGGGATACACCATTCAACCCCCCTTCTTGTGTATCAAGTTTCTTATACATAAAGTCTATACTAACGTGTGATTTACTTCACCTCCAAGATTCATTCCGACAATATTTTCTAGTTTTTATTTCAATTTCATTAATGTATGAAATTTGGAGATTGCTTAGAAATATTGTTTTTAAGTGTTGATTTTTCTGTCCAAACTCACCTTCAGGGTTTTTTATTCTGAAGATTAATAAAATTGATTTGATTTGGTTTTATTCGATTTAATTGTGATTCAATTTGATTCTTCATAACTTGGTAATAAACTGAGAGGGTGAGCTGGTGAAAATCAGTGATTTAGGTTAACGAGAGTTAGGTAAATCGATAGACAGAGAATTGAATCAAACAGGTAGAGTTATGTAATGAGAGATTGAACATAGATTCTCGGTAGGTTAATAGACAATGTTAGAACTAATTTAGGTTTTTGGACCAATTGTGGATCGAGAGATTGCAATTTTCATAATTTGAATTAGGTTTTAATAATTAGGGTTCAGAATTATAACTCGAGAGAGAGTAATTCACCCTAGGATCGTTTAGGCCCGTAAAGTCGAAAATGTCATAATTGGATAGATTTTCTTTAATTTTGAATAAATTATCCCATTCTCTCAATCGGTCGCTTCAAAGTTGAATTTTGGATTATTGGTGTGAGTTAGCTTTTATTCATTCTGTTGGTGCATTAATTTCTCATAGCCGATTCTTGATTGATTTTATTTTTTGCTGTAGTTGTTTAATTAGGTATTATGAACTTAACTGCCGTTAGATTTTAGGACTAGCTCCCTTCCTCTTAGGATCAACACGTTAGGTACTAAGCAAATGACCCGTGCGTTTGTGGAATTTACTGAGGTTATAAATAGTAAAACTTAGCGTGTGTAACCTCAGGCAAATTGTAAACTTAATTATGTGTTTATATCTTATTTGTATTATGAATATGAAGTGCGAGAAAATTGAATGTGAAATGCCCGAATGAATATGAGATGTGAAAATAATTGAATGTGAAATGCCGGAATAAATATGAAATGAGTGAGTAATTAAATATGAATTGCTGAACTTAGATTCGATGAATTTGGTACATATGATAGAAGCTCACAGGAATGAAAGGTAATCAAACATGGCATATGGAATGATGCATCACATTATTATGAATAATCAGATAAAGGAGTTATGACCATCACATTATTGTGTATAATCAGATAAAGGAGTTATGATCGGAGTGACTAGTGTGAAAAAAAAAAGCTTAAAGCTCATAAATGTGTATAAAAAGCCATAAGCCTAATTGTTAATGAGCCCGGTATCCACAATGGGTATGGGCAGTCTATGAAATGAACCCGGTATTCACAACAGATACAGTACAGTAAATTGATTCTGGGTCACAACAAAGTACAAATGAATGGAGTCACATGTGCATTTGCATATACATCCTTATATGTATCATATGATTGAATTGAAATGAATTATTGAATTGTTTGAAATTCAACTGAAAAGTAAATGAGGAAATGTCGTGATATAAAATGTTAGTTTACCTGGTATATTTATAAAAGTATGATAAACTTGATGTACTTGACAAGGTATGATGAAATGTGATGTGATATTCAATACTGGATGATATGTAATACTTGTTGAATTAGGATATGACTTGTCGCTGTGTATCTGACTTAAGTGAATACATCAATGATGATTTACTCACTGAGTTCACAAACTCATCAAAATTGAAATGTTGATTTTTAGGTTCAGAGGAGATATAGTTAGACTAATTGGAATATAGCTACAGTAATTAGACATGAGTTAGTGGTCGGGATCAGTTATACCTATAAATGTCTATAGTCTTTATGCATCAAGAATATCATTTCTCACCTGTTGTAAAATGTACATGTGAATTTTGAAATGCAAAAAAATCTATAACTAGATATGTTTATGAATGAAATAGTTCAAAATGAATCTCGGTTTGCTTATGATATATGTGATGCCTGAAAATGTGTAATGAGTTCATTTAATTGTCTTAACGTTCCATTCTCGTAGAGTATGTTCTTGAATATTCGTCAGTACGTTTAGGTATGTGATCTATGGGAGTGGTAAGTTACAGTTTGTGAAATAGATCTTGACATGTGTTCGATCCTCCTCTCTAAGTGTGCTAGTAAATAGGCACCGAACGTTTTAATAAAATAAAGGAGATTAGACAAAGAGACCCCTTATCCCCCTATCTTTTAACCCTAGTAACGGAAGGACTATCTAAATTACTGAACAAATTCACATCCCATAATGTAAGTTTTCAATTTTATTACAAATGTAGAGACATCAAATAAACAAACTTGATTTATGCAGATGATCTTATACTTCGATGTAGTGACAATTCTCATTCCATCAACATAATGCTCCAAATGTAACATCTCGTTTCCATTATACGGGTTAGAATTGTAGATTTTCGTAAATGAGAAATAGCAATGAGATATTAGAAAATGCATTTCATGCTCATGCATAGTATTAGCATATACGAACGTGAATTTGAATTCTTACACACATTAAAATGATTGTATATGCATTCATAGACATTTCGGGTACAATTGATTTATAATTGAATTGTGAATGAGATTTTGTGGAGAATTGTGGTTTTTATATGTTGAAAAATTAATTTGGAGAGTGTATTCAGTAAGTTAGAATTTTTGGAGAATTTTAGAAAATTTCTAAAATTTTGGGTAAATTTTGGACTAGGAAAAATGCGAAGTGGCAAGACAATTGACAAATAGCAGTTGAATTAAGAGTCAAATGGCACTGAAAATTTTTATTTATCACTTTGGGGTTTAATGACATATGTCACTGAAATTTGGAGACAGTTGGAGTAAAAATTGGAGTTGATTGGACAAATTGAATGAAAGAACCAAAATGAACCTATAAGGAGATGACATGTGGCAAGTGAAAATATCATTTGCCAAGTTATGTCTTAAAACCCACGATGCTTTCTAATTGAAAGACCAAGTTTTGTGTTTTTTCTTATTTTTCTTCTTCTCATTTTTGTGACCTCTACATCTTTTCTCTTATATCTTCCTTCATGATCTTCACTCACCCAACTATTAACACCTTGCTCTCATCTTTCCTTTACTACTCTTACCTTGTTCTCTTCTTCATTTCTCACTAAAGGCCTAACCTCCCAATCTCCATGATGATGTACATGAGTTGTATGAGAAGCTAGGGTTGGTTTTTTTTGAAGGATTTGGAGCTAAATCAAGTAAGTGATGCTTTAATCTTCATGGGTTAGTGTAAATGGAACATGTATGATGAGTAATTTGAGATTGATGGGTTGGTCATGAATTTGTATGTATGTGTCATGGATGAAGAATAAAGATGGTTGATGTCTTGTTTTGAGTATATGATTTGTTGAAAATTGATAAGTTGTTGTTGTTGAGAAGATTTTTGAGGTAGAAAGGTCATTATGATAAATGTGTATATGATGTGTTTTGTTTTTTATGTATATGATCAGGCATGGTTTTTGAATTATATATAGATGATCCTAAACTATAATTGGGGTATTATTGAAGAAGATATGATATGGGTATAAGTTAGAAGTGATAGATTAAGCAAAAGAGATGAATTAGGAAGAGATTGATGAGGAAGTATGCTGGAAATGTGTTAGATTTAGTGGTTCAACTGAACATGCATCGATTTTTTGACATATCTTGATCTAAAGATATTCAAATAGGATGATTGTTAATTTATGTTAAACTAGAGACGAGTGGCTACAATTTTCATTAGAAATCGAGTTTGAATTCTGGCTTTAAAAGTGTTGAAAATTGTCTTGAAATTGAGTTTTATATTTTGTCTTTGTTTCTAAATAGTATAGAGAAAATTGTGTATAACTTTTGGAATACTAAGCCAAATTGTATGAATTTAGGTTCTTTAGAATCTTAAGACATAGATGAACAATTTTTTAGAAGATGAATTTGCTAAGGAAACCTCATTTCCAAGGTGTAAAATGGATGTGAAGTTCGGAAAAGAAAAAAAAGGAAGGGCGCTTCGGCCAAATACATGGGAGATGCCTTCCGAACATATGTTGAGTTTTTGATGATATCTTCAGCTATAACTGTACAAATGAGGAGATTCTTAATTCATATTAAACTAGAGACATAATTATACAACTTTTTTGTAGAAGTATAAATTTAATTGTCTCTAAGACTTTCAAATTTTTGTGCGAAATTGAGTCAAGATTGAGGTTTTAGTACTACCCGAGATAGAACTTTTGTTTTGGTGTTTTCTTAAAACACTAAATGGATATAGGCTGAATTAGACAAAGGCGTTTTCAGAAAAGTTTTATTTCATTCTCTTATCTTTCAATAAGTACTAAGTTTGTAATTTTTGGATATCTAAGTTGAAAGTTATGAGTTGTACAATTTGAGGGTATGATCATGACCTAGCCAAAAGTTCAATTATACACAATCTATAGTATTTTGAGCATAACTTATAGGATACTAAACCAAATTGAATGATCTTGGTATTATTAGCAACTTAAAAGATAAATGAACAAGTTTATAGAAGAATGTACCCTCAAATTTATTCATTTTCATTATAAGATTGGTCATGGAAAGTTGACAGGAATGTGTGTCTTAGGATAAATCTAAATTGAAGAAATGAGTTATGAATTTTGACTTTTTATGGTTTTATTAAGGTATAAAACATAAGTATAAATGCTAATTATGTGAGTTTGGAAATATGTTTGATTATGTGATGAGAATAATGGAAAGATACCCAGGATTGTCATTGAGCATGCATTATACACAACACATATACATATGTATATGATTGGGTGTTTAAATGATTGTGTAGTTAATAATGTGTGTACATGTGTATTATATGATGTTGATACACAGGATAGAATGTCCACATCCAGATGCTTTCGGACTATAGAAGCTAATTCTAATTTTATAGCTTACTGTGAGTAACCTAGATGGTCTCACTCAATTACTATTATGCTAAATTATGTTTTGACTTATCTATAAATGTGATTTGATTGTTGAATTTTGGATATAAAGGTCCGATAATTCTGATCTGATGATTGTGATATTGAAGTACTCCTTGTAAGTGAATGCGAAGGAATATATTTTACTCAACAATGATGTTGAATGTGCAAGCATGTGTCCGATTGAACATATGATATGTGAATCATTTCAATATTAGAATATATGAAAGATAAAGGAAGTTTTGACCGGAGTTGCCAGGATAAAGAGTTTAAAGCTCAGACTGTGATCAGAGCCTCGAGCTCAATTATGAATGTACCCAGTATCCACTAAGTGATATGGGACATTATTTGATACAGCTCGATATCCACTAAGGGATATGGGCTAGTAAAATAGGCACTCGGTCACAACGACAATAATAAATTAAAGTGAGTTTTACGTGCATTGCATTTATATTTGATATTTGTATTTTGACATTAATGAAATGATCATTATGGTTGTTTTGAAAGTGGAAGGTGATGTTTTATGAATATGAAAAGATGTGAATTACATGTTATGTGTATTTATGTGATGCATGAATTGAGTGAACCATCGATGATGCTTAACTCATCTGAATTTACAAAACTCACCCAAAATTTGCAATATTTTTCAGGCTCAGAAGAGTTACCTCGTTAGGATAACGGGAGTACAGGTGATGCATTTGAGTAAGAGATAGAGGTCAGGATCAGTTCGCATCTACATTTGTACTTTCTTATTTTTGTATCAATTTGTATATTCCACGATTTTTGTACAATATGTATTTGAACATTCTATTTTTACTAATTTTCCAAATAGGAAATGTTTGTAAATGATTTTGTGATGTTATAACTTTTGAAATTGGAAACGTTTTGCAAATGAAATTGATAAAGTGTTTTAGTAATTTTGATTTCGATTTTTATGAAGTAAAAGATGGGGCCCGAATTTGATTATTGATTTCCATATATGTTAGTGCAAAAAAAAAAGAGTACCAAGTTTCAAGTGTTTATTTGATCTTGCGGGGTATACACTCAGACATCACTCAGGATGTTGGGTATATGTCTTGCGAGAGTGAGGTGCTACACCAAATTTTGAAATTGTTCTCAAAGTGGTCTTGATTAAATTTCAATAATGACAAAACTAGTTTATACACTACATCAATGTGAGGAACCAAGCAGATATCAATAGAATTATAGGAATAGATGCACATTCCACCCCTTTCAGATCCCTTGAAGTGCCTATCACTACATCCAAGCCTAAATTCTCTTAATGTTTTTCTCTCATTGAAAAGATCAAATATGTGGTAAATGTATGGCAAAATAGATTCACTTTGTATATTGGTTGACTTATGCTCATTATTTCTGTTATCAGCAGTTTGCATGTACAATAGACAACTCATATTTTTTGACCAGAGAAGGTCATCAAAGAGATCGATAGAATTGTGAAAGCATCCCTTTGGACTAAAAAAAATGAGAACTTGAAAATTTTAAAAGGTTAAATAGAGTGAGCTCACCATCCCAAAGGAATGAGGTGGACTAGGAATTATCCTAATTTTAATAATGTAAAATGTTTTTTTTGTAAGAGTATTTGGAGACTTTATACAAACAAAAAACCTTTTAGATTAAATGGATCCATAAATACCATCTTAAAAACCTAAACTTTTGGTTGACTACAAGCATAAGAGGGTTTTCTTGGATTTTCAATCAATTGCTATATTTGAGATACATAATTTTTCCCTAGATTAAACATAAGTTGGGAAATGAAGAAAAATACATGATTTTTGTTTAAAAATTGGTCATATTTAAGCTCCGTTATACAAATATCTGGGATTAATCAATTGTGGAATAGAATTCCCACAAACTTTCAAGTATCCTCTCTAATCCAAAAATGGTGACTGGTATGGAAATTTAGAGATTTTCCTATACTTGCTAAACACTTAGCTCAATTAATTAAAGGGAATAGATAAGATCTTTTTATCTAAACTCATAACCCGAGTGGAAGGTTCATAAATGACTCCTGTCACAAAATTCTTTAAAAATATTAGAAGAGGTTCCTTATTATATATAACCTTCTATAGAAATAAACTCTTATTCCTAAAGTCTCACTAATCACTTAGCTAGTGATTAAAAACAAGATTAAGACTAGGTGCAGGTTGAAAGTTGAAGTTTGAATGATGTTTTAATAGGCATTGTAGTATGTTTTTAGTGGTCAATTAATTGATTCATGCATGTTTAGGGTTAAAATTGTGTTAATTGCTTAGATATTTGTGTTTGAATGTTTTACGGTTTAGAGCACGCTATTGAGCTTTAATATTATGTGTTTAAGGTGCCTTGATGTGTTTGTTAGTGTTTTAGATCAAATATCGAATAATAGAGAGAATTCGGAGGAAACCTAGAGTAAGACACAAGGCCGCGATCGTAGCACATAGGCCAACATCATGATAAAAGCTTGTGGGTCTGTGATGATCGTGATAGAGAGAAAAATTAAGTTCCATAATTGTGGCATTATGGCCTATGATTGTGGCCTACGTAATAGCAGACATGGAATGGCTTCTAAAATGCAACTTTTTAAAGGATATTTAAGACTTTTGGGCTCAAGTAAACCCTAATGTTCGCCCTAAATGGGAAGGATATAAATGGAAGATAAAGAACCCTAAAAGAGGGAGGTCTATTTCTGCCACTTGGGGAAAAAGCAATAAAGACGAAGAGAGAGAGAGAGAAAAAAAGATAAAGAAGAAGGGGATCTACTTTGGGTGTTTCCACTTCCAATCCTTTAAGTTGTATTTTCTTCTTTCCATCTTTTATTTCTGTAATATGATGTATAAGATATGATTGATGATGATGAACCTTGATTCAAGGATGTTCTAACTCTTCTTTCAGGATTTAAACTTGATTCAATGTTAATCTAGTTGTTTTTATGTTAATTAATTTGGGTGATGTGATTATTTATTGTAATTGCATGCTTCGGTAATAAATCGAGAGAGTGAAACGAGTATAAAATGAATGGGTTGGTTAATGAGAGTTAAATGA
Source organism: Erythroxylum echinodendron (assembly GCA_027575705.1). Lineage (NCBI taxonomy): Eukaryota > Viridiplantae > Streptophyta > Magnoliopsida > Malpighiales > Erythroxylaceae > Erythroxylum > Erythroxylum echinodendron. The sequence goes on along the minus strand of JANZXR010034227.1, from coordinate 2,029 downwards.
CCTAATAGACCACGCAAATAATCGAATATGTAATTATATAGAGAGAGATCTTGTCTGAGGACCAGGTTGTTTATTAGAACGCTTAAGAAACGATGAGGATGTAGGTTAATTGTTAATCGAGAGATTATATGTTCAATAAATCAACTTAATTAGGCTTTATTAATTAGGGCTTCGAGAGAGAGTAATCCACCCTTCGATAATTTTGAACTCACACCACATTAATAGAAAAGTGATTAGGTTAGCATTAATGATACGATAAAGCCCCTTTTCATAATTTGGTAATTTTTCTTGTGTGATTTCCCATTGTTAATTTGGTGGTTTTCAACTTGATTCCTTGTACGTTGATTTTAAAAATTAATTTTCAATCAATCCATATTCACGTATTAAATTTTCTTTCTTAATTTTATTTTTATTTTAATAATCCTTTTAGGCCTTAGATAACCTATAATTATATTAGTTTATCAACTCCTTGAGGGATTAACACCTCATATACTACACTCACGACCTGTGCACTTGCAATAAATTAGGGGTTTTATAAGATTTAAACTTGCTCAACAAGCTTTTGGCATCATTTTCGAAGAGATAGTAAGATCAGTTCAATTATTATAGCCTAAGGAGTTTTCGTCACTCCTGTCCATATGATTGCATGAACACAAAAGTTATTACGAGTTTAAGTCAGATCATTAAGACATTAAAGCTTAACATAGCCCAGTTAGAGCGAGCAATCCAAAAAGCTAGACATAAAGAAGAAGAGAATACAAAAGCAACAGTCGTTAAGGAATTTCATCAAGAGTTCCAACAAGTAGGAAACTAAGGGAGCCAACCACAAACCCTTATAGATTTCATGAGACTCAGGTTTAATGCGACCAATCAAGGTATCATTGTATCACTTGTTCAAGCATCTTCATTTGAAATAAAACCAGCTTTATTAAACATGTTGCAAATTGTTGATCAATTTTAAGGTCTAACTAATAAAGATCCTAAAGCTCATATACTCAATTTCTTAGAATATACGACACTTTTCGATATCATGGGATGTCACAAGAGGCCATTAAGATGAGGCTCCTCTGTTAGGCCCCGTATCCGAAGCCTAACTTTTCATACATGATTTTTCATGCTTGCTCTAATACCAACTTTGTCAGACCCCGCTTTCGGAGCCTAACTTCTCATACATGATTTTTCATGCTTGCTCTGATACTAACACTGTGAGAGCCCGCTCCCCAGATCCTAACCTTCGGAAACATCATCAGACTTATCACTATTGGGTCATCTTCTCAACACCTTACGCATAACCCTACTTCGGGGCAATTAGTATAACTTTTCCTATGGGAATCCATTCTAGGGTTTCTTTGGATAGATTTAAAGAGAACTTCAATCTCTACAGCTTTCATGAAGACCTTAAAGGTCGACTTTATCTTCTAAAGGGTCGATCATTTTTTTTCGTCTCATTGCTTGCGTCTCATTTTCGGCTTCCCTTTGTCTCATTTCTATCGTCTGATTTTTCTTCCGTCTCATTTCTGTCTTGCATCTCTTTTGCCTTCGGTCTCATTTCTGTCTTGTGTCTCATTTTTCCTTCCATCTTATTTCTTCCGTCTCATTTCTGACTTACGTCTCATTTTCCCTCCGTCTCATTTCTTCCGTCTCATTTCTATCTTGCGTCTCATTTCTCTTCCGTCTCTTTTATTTCATCTCATTTCTGACTTGCGTCTCATTTTTCTTCCATCTTAGTCTTCCCATCTCATTTCTGTCTTGCGTCTCATTTTCCTTCCGTCTCATTTCTGTCTTACATCTCATTTTTCTTCCGCCTCATTTCTTCCGTCTCATTTCTGACTTGCGTCTCATTTTTCTTCCATCTCATTTTTGCGAGGTCTGTGAGCAGTAATACAGAAGAAGGCCGTGTACAGTAACACAGACGATAGCGCTATCAATAACCCAGACAAAGTCTGTGAACCGTAACACAGACGATGTCTGTGAACAGTGACACAGAGGATACTCTTCGACTCTCCTTGCCTCTGTGTTCTGACGTCAT
>JANZXR010034206.1:0-14196 GCA_027575705.1 Erythroxylum echinodendron | reverse complement strand
GATATGATGCCATGTGGAGTATTGTAGTGATCGCACGTAGCGCTCCCTTATCTTAGGATATGTATCGGAATGACCTATGGGCGTCCCGGTGCGTACCCTAGAGTAATGGGGTGTTACAACTTATGTTTTTATTTCACTTTCCTCAGATTGAGCATATACATGCACATCTAATGAAACTTAACATACCTTATGAGTATAAACATTTGCAATAATGTACCATTATATGCGTTATGCATTTAAACATTACATTTAATTACACAAATTTCCAATTCATAAACAATCATATTCAATTCACATCGCATAAACCCTTTGAAACACATTTGTATTTATAAGGACACATTCATCCTTGAACACACTATACATTTCAACATTAGACACTTTATTCACTAACCACACATTCTTTAAGTAATTACCTCAATTAACAATCCATAACTAACTTAAATTTTACTCAATTAATCAAACATCATCTAAGTTCATTTTTAACCTCAATTAAGTTCAATCGAACCAAATTAGAATGACTTGTTATCATGTGATTCAATATTTCACAAACAAAATTTACCATGTCTAAACCTTGCCCACGATCGTGAGGTACCTCCCCATGATTGCGACAGAAGCTACAGCATCTACCTACGGTCGTAGGATGGGTGCCACGATCATGACCAACCCTTTTTCCTGCACATTTCTAGATTCCCACACCTTGATACCGAATTCAAAATCCTATACAATAGTCTATTAGTTATACCTCAATTGTACACTAATTATACTTCAATTTCTTATCAAAATAATCTTCAATTCTAGCTCAAACTTACTCAATTGATAGCTTACAATTTATTGTCTTTCATGCATCAATACCAAAATAGAATTTGCCAAACAAGAATTATTTTTCTAGCACTCAATTATCAACATCATAAAACCTATTTCATGCCAACTCAATTATGATAAAACTTTTATTAATAGATACTATCAAGTTTAGAATTCCCTTACTTATTTAACCTCAAATTTCAACTCTAAAGAACCAAATAATCTAGCCCGTCCAAGCAACCAACAAACATCTAAAATTAAGATGCAAATCTTAGCACTAAGAAAACAATATAGAAGATAACGTAATCTACTTGCTTGATGTAGTATCCAGTAAGGATTTTTAAGTGATGATAATCCATATTGAAGAAACAATCCAAAAGTAGTGAGTGTAAGAGAGAGTTTTTGTAGAGAGGAGCAAAGTGAAGAGAGAAGGCTGAAACATCAAGAATAAAGGATGATTCGCCACCTACGTAACTCTTTGGATGCTAAGTGTTCTTGATTTAATCAAGCCACATGTTAAATATGAAGGTAAGCTACTTGTCCTTTAATGTAATTTTTAGTGGTGGAGAAAGGAAATGATATGTAAAGTTGTGGATTGTTGTGATCATGAATGGTGTTTGAGTGTACCTATGGAAATATCTTATTTAAGCATCTTTTGTCCAAGTCTACCTCTAGATTAATCAATTTTTAAAGGTGATGAATGTTAATTGATCATAAGCAGAATTTTGAATGTTAATTTATTGCTATAGGTTTTGAAAGTCATTCATCTTTACTTATGATTATCTAACCTTATGAAATATAGAAAATGAGTAAAAGTTTTGATTTGTGATTTTGATTTTCAATATTAACAGAGGATGATCAAAAGGTAAGTGCGGGGGAATTTGATATGTGTTTAAATGTTGATTCATTTGATATACTAAACTTGGTGATTAATGCCTTAGAAATGCTTACGACACTCACTTTAGATCATATTTGATCTTAGGTACTTTTCAAAAGTAAAGAAGCTAAAGTGACCTATTTATGGAGCATGAAGAAGAAGAGGGTTGAAAGAAGAAGAGGTAATAGAGAATGTCAAATGAAGAACAAATAAAGGAGAGCCTCACAGCCATGAGAGTTGCCATGTATGGCCGTGAGAAGGACATGTATGGTAGTGCATAGTAAGGCATGACTGTGAAATCTCACATATGAGAATTAACTGGAGAGTGACATGGTGTCCTGGCTAAGTGTCACTCAGTTTTAAACCTAATTTTTTTTTATATAAGGAAAAGAGTGATGGTAGAGAAAAGGGAAGGAGACCGAGCTGACATGACCTTCTTATATTTTTGCTCTTCGGTTGTTTCTTCATTATTTAATAGTGATAGTAGCGATGGGAAGGATGGACGATGGTGAAAGCTTGAAGATGGAGATAGACATGTAACTTTCTTAACACCAGTTCGGAGGTATAATCAAGGCCAAGAAGCACATTAAGCAGATAGTTATTGTGTATCGTTTCTTTACCTTTTTCCACATTGTTTATGTTATCTTGCATGGATTGATTGAGTGTTGTATGAGAATGATTTTAATGCTTTGTTGATTTTTTTATGAAAAACCATAGCTAGATCTTGAATGTGATACGTAATAGTCGTGTTAAAGGTCGTATATGGCAACTAGCAGTATTAAATCGTTAGAGATAACATAGAGTAAGTTAAATAATCCGAGCTTGTGTTATTGTTACTTATATTGATCTATTTTCTCACTTATAATGTGGCTATCTAGATAAACTTAGAGAGCTTGTTCTAGTTTTTCTGATAGTTAGGATTAATTAATAAGATCTTTTTGATTAACTACGATTTAAGGAAGAGCCATAATTAACAGAGTTTGTTTCTAGTTCACAATCAATAGTCTTAAGAGAGGTGTAATAGCAATAATTCAACGACATCTGTGAAATTTTGATTAGGTTAAGATTAAACTAAAGAAACATATTTCAACTTATTCATCAACTTTATCAATTTGTTGCTGTTTAATTTGATTTGTTTTTATAGATTTAATTTTACTTTGCCTTTTGATTTTCATCAAACCAAAGACCCCTTTGTTTTTCTTATGCAGATAATTTAGGAAAGTAATTGGAATTAATCTCCGTGGAATTGATCTAGACTTACTGCTATCTAAAGTTTAGTCTAGTTATTTTGGTAGTGCTATGACATGCGACCAACTACATACTTATTGACATGCATAAGCTAATGGATGAAGTTAGAAGGAAAACTATTTTTAGATTTAGTAATTACCTGATCAAGCTTAAAGGTTTTGATGAAATAGTCAGAAAAGGAATGAAAGAGAACATTCAATGTTATTAAACTTTTAAATATGTAAAGAAACTTAAAGTTATAAAGAAAGAGCTTAAAAAACTCCATCAAACCAAAATTTGTAGTACTAGCTTAGCATTCTAAAAAACCAGAGAGGCATTATCCTAAATCCTATGAGAAATAACCTTAGATCTTGGGAATGGGCTAAAGAAGGAAGAAAGGAAACAAGCTCTCTATGGACACATCTAAGAATTAGATAATTCCTAATATATATGCAATAAAATTCAAGAATTAAATGTCTTGAAAAGGGATATCGTAACTCAAATTTCTTTCATAGTTCCACTATATCTAAAAGGAAATCTAATATAATTAACTTCTTGCTAGATCAAAATGGGTAGACCATTTGGAATCACTTAGAAATTATAAACAAAGTTCAAACCTAAATCCTAACCTTATTAAGGAATTGTACTATCTCTTCCTCATCTATATGTGCACTCTAATATTTTATTCCAATCTTGATTACAATGGAACAAACTAGACTTAATAGGTATGTTTGGATCCAAAGTTATGGCTAGGAGCAACTTATAACCATCTTAGTACCAAATTTAAGTGGTCAGAGGCATGTTTGCCTAAGGAGAAATAAGTCTTAGGCATAAATTCATTTAGAATAACAAACACAATTTTAATGACTAAGAAGACATACGCTATGTTCAATAAAAAAGATGCTCCCTAATTTTGAAAAATCCATATTTATTATATGAAAGTAGTCGGCTTCTAAAAAAAAGAAAAGAGGCGACTCATCTTAGTTAATGATACAACTTCTCAAAATGAGGGATAATATCAATAGACTGGTGAAGTTTAAGATAGGAAATAAGGAATCAACTTCCATTTGGTATGATAATTGGAAAAAAATTATTTCTCTTATTAAAATTATGAATTTTTAGTCCTTATATAGTAGACTAGGGTTTGATGAAGGAAATCATACAAAAAGAGAATGGCATAACTTAAGATGTTTTGTATTAGTCATAGAGAAACTCCTAAGTAGGAGTATAAACTTAGTTATAGAAGATTTGATTATATGGTTGCCATACCTATGCAACTATTTACAAATAAATCTTACACCAATATATTTAGAAAAGTAACTCAAAGAGTCTCTTGGTACATATTAGTATGGAATATGCAATGACTACTTAAGGAATCCATATCTTTTGACTAGCCATTAAAAATAGACTCAAAATAATTAACCATATAAAGGAAAATAATAGTAACATTAATCTAATTTGTAGCCTTTTTGACATAGAGCCGGAGAGTGTTAAACCTCTATTCTTTAAATGCCAATTCACTACTACACTATGTTTACATAATCAGTAGATATACAACCATTAATATAAAATAGATAACTATGAAGCAATCATTGAATGGGCTAAAAGACCAAAGTACTTAAGTAGTGACAGTTATGCATTATTCAAAATTGCTCTTAAATGCATAATTTATGCAATATGATGGAAAAGGATTTTTAAGCATACAAAATATGATATACATTTATAGATTGAAAGCACACGTAGTTGGATTAGAGAGATTATAATATCAAGGGATACAAAGCTCAACAATAACTTGTAGATAAAAAATAAGTGGGATATCTTTTAACCTCATAATAGGAGCTAAAGTTAAAATGAATCAACTAAGTGATGCAAAAATGCACAAGGAGAGATACATGGACTTCATCATCTTAGACATAGAGGAAGATTTGTAGACACTCATTGTCCTTGGACGACCATTTTTAGCTACTGCCTGGTCTCTTATAGATATTGATAGAGGTGAGTCAACTCTATAAGTGGGGAATGAGAGGGTTTCATTTAAAGTGTTTGATGGTGTAAGAAATTCTTTCAAATCTGTGGAGGCTATTAAGAGAAACAAGTCTAGTGAAAAAGTAGAGCCGAGTTATACTCACAAGGATCCACCAGAAAAGCCATAAACTTGAAAGAATAATGAAAAGAAGAAGACGAGGAAGAAAGGTGGTGGTAAGATAGTCTAGTAGCTCACTTACAGGTTATGAAACCTATAGGGCTACTACAATTACATGATTCGTTTAAACCATTGTGAGAAAAAAGAAGTATATCGAGCTAACGATGGTAAATGAAGCTTAACATGGGAGATGGAGGGCCATCAAGGTTGCTATTCGAGATGTCCTAACTATGGGTTTGAAGAAAAGTCACAATAATTAGAACAAGTTCAAGAAGCTGCAAGAGAGCCGAATGAAGTTTTGGAGGAAGCAAAAATTGGGCTGAATTTGTTCTTACAATTTAAGTCCTTTTGAAGCCATTTGGAGACTTCAAAATATGTGCCTACGGACCTGATGAGCATGAAGTTGAATTCCAAACTTAGCAGAAATTTTAAGACATTTATTTTCATTGACTTTGGTCCAGTTTGAAGACTTTATTTTGGTTTGTTTTAATTAGCTATTTTGTTAGACTTTATTACAACTTTTATTTTTGAGAGTCGATTCTTGTGGCTACCCAAAAATTTCCTATTTTAGCTCCTTATTTTCCTATTTTGAATTTCAGAAAAATATATATGACAAAGAGTGAGGTTTCTTTCAATTTGGCAAGAGATTATCTGGGTTTTGAGTGTTTCTTTGAAGAGTAATTGTTGGGTTTGTTTGTTTTCCGAAAACATTCAAGTTTGTTCATTATTCCATTTAATATGATCGTTAGAATTTTGTCTGACTAGTTGTACGAGAAAATTCATAACCTTTTGTGTGATTGTCCAATTTAGGTGATTCTAAAGCCATAGCATTATTCAATTCTTAAACTAGAAATCTTCAGAAGGTTTTCTACCCAGTTCCAGCTCCATCCATCTCAAAATTTCCAGTTTCCCCAACCATCACCAATCAACCACTCAGCTAGACATGTATTTAGGAAAACCAATCTAACTCAACCGTCCCTTATCCGTTTGACCTGATTTTGATTATAAATTGTAGTTCACAAAAAGTTCTACAACTTCACTTGTTTCCTAGAAACCAAATTCCTAGACAATTAATCCAGAAACGCCTTCAAAGGCCTTGTTCCAGTTTTACCCGATAAACACCAAATTGCACAAAACTTTTCCAACAACTACTAGACTATATTCGATCACTTTCATGCCATTCCTCCATCATTTGTTTGGTATCAGATCCAAGTTTGGAGATTTGATTATGACCTCCAACCATGTCAGGTCTGACTCCAAACGACCCAGAGAAGCTTTTCGCTAAACTCGACGAGATGAGTCTCAAGATTGATAGGTGTGATGCTGCCCGCCTTGAGTTTGAGGCCATAAAGAATAAAGAGGTTGCCTTTGCTCCATTGGGAACATTTGATGCATCGGGAGACACGTCTAAGTCACTCAGTCCTTAGATGATGAGTTTGAGGATGAGGTAAGCCATCTAAACAATTCTGGTCATGATGAATTGAGATTAAGTGGAAATGGCACAAGAGGGAGAGGGAGAGGTCCTTATTGTGCAGGCCGTATAGGACCGATTAGGAATGTGTTTCATCCTAGAATTGATAGGAATGACTGAAATGATGATTTGTTTAACTTCAAGGTTGATATTCCTCAGTTTGTTGCTAAAATTGATGCGTAAGTTTTCCAAGAGTGGTTGTACATCGTTGAGAGAATCTTTGAATTAAAAGATGTACTTAATGATAAGAAAGTGAAACTTGTGGCTATGAAATCAAAGGGTATGCTGCCTTTTGGTGGGATAATTTGTAGAATAGGAGAATGAGAGAAAGGAAGCAAAAAATCTCTAGTTGGACCTGTATGAAGATTAAATTGGAAGAAACTTTTTTGCCCCTCAACATAGGCAAAAAATGCTTGAGAAGATGTTTAGGTTGAATCAAAATCAGAGGCCATTTAAAGAATACACAATGGAGTTTGAGCAATTCTTGTTAAAATGTGGGTTAGAAGAAAGTGAAAAAGTGGTTTTCATAAGATTTGTGAAGGGACTTGATCAAGATCTATAAGACATGGTTAATCATTATCCCTATGATTCATTTGCTAAATTGAAGAAGCTCTCATTAAGATATGAGACAAGTTTAAACAACCAAAAAGCCAAGAAAAACCCATTTAAGCTAATCCCCAACTATAGCTAAAGAACCAGCCCATTCCAATCACCTTTCAAGCCTAAATTCATCCCACCTCAAGCCTCCCCACAAAAAACACCACCACCACATCCAAAGTCAAATAATTCACCTTCACCTTACACCCCAAAAGTTCCCTACACTCTTAGTAATTCTCAAAGTCCAAAATCCAAGCTTAGATGTTTCAAATGTCAAGGCTATGGGTATTTTCAATCCGAATGTCCAAATAGGAAAATTATGACTTTGCAAGAGATAGAGGAACTAGAAAATGCACTTGAATGTGAAGAAGCTAGCCTAGTTGGTGATGAAGTGCAAGGAGAGGAAAATGGTAGTGATGAGATAATTGTGGCTAGTGGAGAAGACATAGAAGTAGAAGTGTTAGTTTTCCTTAGAATTCTTAATAGTGAGAATAGGGGTGAAGATTGGAAGAGAAAATATATGGTAAGAAGTGTAGTGTAGTGATTGATAGTAGAGCTTGTAAGAATGTGGTTTCCAATGAAATGGTAGACAAGCTTAGCTTGAAAACCGAACCCATTTCATGTCCTTATAAGCTCATATGGCTTGACAAGAAGCATGAGATAAAAGTTTCTAAGAGATGTCTAGTTCCTTTTGCTATTGGGAAGTATGAAGATGAAGTATGGTGCCATGTTATCCCAATGTCGGCTTGTCATTTACTTTTGGGCAAGTCTTGGTTGTATGATAGGGATGTTAGTCTTCAAGGAAGAGCAAATACATATTCCTTAAAGCATGAGGGCAGAAAATTCTTGTTGACACCAATGAGGTTAGATGTGAAGAAAAGGGTAGAAAATGATGCAGTTTTGATGAGTATTTAAGAGATGAAGGAAATTGTTGATAAATTGCCTTGATTTGCACCATTTTATATGGAAGATGAGGTTAGGATGAAGCTACCCATTCCTAGAATTGTTCAAGTTTGGATTGATCAATTTCCTAGTGTTTTCCTTAATGAGCTTCTAAAGGGGCTGCCACTATTGAGATCTATTCAACATGAGATAAACTTCACTCCAGGAGTAATAATTCCACACAAATAGTCCTATAGGATGAGTCCTAAGGAAAGGGAAGCTTTACAATCTATTGTCGAAAAGTTGATGGAGAGACAGTGCATTAGGTCTTCAACAAATCCATATGTAGTTCCAGCTTTTGTGATGCAAAAGAAGAATGGAAAATGGAGGATGGTGATAGATTCAAAATCAGTTAACAAAATCACAATCAAGTATAGGTATCCTATTCCTAGACTTGATGACATGCTTGACCATCTTCATGGAGCAAAAATCCTCGCTAGACTTAATCTTGCCAATGGATTTCATCAAATCCATATGAGAGAGGGACATGAGTAGAAAACAACTTTCAAAGAAAAGGAAGGACTTTATGAGTGGCTTCTCATGCCAATAGGAATGTCAAATTCTCCATCCATTTTTATGAGGCTTATGAATGAGGTACTTAAACCTTTCCTTCACAAATTTGTTGAAGTGTACTTTAATGGTATCTTGATCTTTTCTAAATCTCTAGATGAACATGTTCTGCATTTTAAAAGTGTCTTTGATGTCTTAGCTAGAGAGTCTTTGTATGCCAATATTGAAAAGTGTAGTTTTTGTGATCATTCTTTGACTTTCCTAGGACTTGTCATTAGCCAAGATGGTATTAGGATGGATCCCTTAAAGGTCCAAACTATTCTAGATTGACTGGTCCCAACAAGCCTTTTCCAAGTTAAAAGCTTTCATGGTTTTTATTCATTCTATAGGAGATTCATTAGGAATTTTAGTACTATAATTGCTCATATAACCAAGTGCATGAACAAAAGGTAATTTTAAGTGGACAAGTTAGGCCACTATTACATTAAACACTTTGAAAATTTTGATCGCAAAGGCATCTATTTTAAAGTTAGCTACTTTTAGTGCACCATTTGAACTTGAGTGAGATGCAAGTGGGGTAGGAATAGGGGCTATTTTGAGCCAAGAGGGTAGACTAGTTGTATTCTTTAGTGAAAAACTCAATGATGCTAGAAAAAGATACACAACTTATGATAAAGAGTTTTACACAATTTTTAGGGCCATTATACATTTCCGACCTTATTTTTTGGCCAACCTTTTCATTCTCTTCACTGATCATGATGCTCTAAAATATATCCAAAGTCAAGCCAAACTAAGTCAAAAACATGCTACTTGGGTTGAATTTCTCCAATCTTTTGACAATTTCATGAAGTATAAAAAAGGTACCACAAATGTTGTTGCCGATTCCTTGTCAAGAAAAATTTTCTTGTTAAGTTCAATGCATGCACATGTTGTAGGTTTTAATGATATTAGGGGGATGTATGAGAGTGACAAAGATTTTGTTGAAATTTTTACTAGGACTAAGGAAAATAATGATGCATTTATGGACTTTGTTTTACATAATGGTTACTTGTTTAAAAATGGTTCTGGTTGTGTTCTAAATTGTTCTTTAAGGGAGACAATCTTGGGAGAGGTCCATGGGGGAGGGATAAAACCATTGAGCAAGCCCATTCTAACTTCTTTTATATAGGATGTTTAGGGAAGTAGCTATGCTTGTGAGTGGTTGCAATACTTGTAGTAGATCAAAGATGACATCCCAAGCCCACGGCCCTTACATACCTTTACCTACACCAAACAAACCTTGGGAGGATGTGACCATGGATTTTATGTTAGGTTTGCCTAAGACTAGGAGGGGATTTGATAGCATTATGGTTGTTGTGCACAGATTTTATAAAATGGTACATTTCATTCCTTAAGCTAAATCTAATGATGCTCAACATGTGATGGACTTGTATTTCCATAATGTTGTCAAATTGCATGGCATTCTAAGAAGTATTGTGAGTGATAGAGACATGAAGTTTGTGAGTGATTTTTGGAGAGTGTTATATGCTAGATTGGGGATAAAACTCAAACTTAGCATAGCTTTTCACTGACAAACAGATGGACAAACCGAGTTGGTTAATAGGTCTTTAGGGGGATTTTGAGGAGCTTGTTGAGAGGAAAAACAAAGAATTGGGATTTCATATTACATTGCTTATAATTTTCCTAAGTTAAAGTCAACCGAATTCTCACCATTTGAAGTTGTTTATGGATCAAATCCATTGAATCCTATTTCATTGACTCCATTTGTTCAAGATAGGCCTTTTCAAAGCATTGTAACTGAGAAAAGGGCCTGAAAAATTGTTAAAATGCATGAACAGGTCCTAGAGAACATAAGGAAGCATAATGAAGCTTACATGAGGCAAGATAAGAAGGAGAAGCCGGTGGAATTCAAGGAGGGTGACCTGGTTTGGGTTTATTTGAGGAAAGAAAGGTTTTCAAGGTTAGGAAGTCTAAGATTAGTGACAGAGCTGATGGTCCATTCAAAGTGCTCAAGAAGATCAACAACAACGCCTACAAAATTGAGTTACCAGCCCATTATCAAATGTCAAACAATTTCAATGTAAGTGATCTAAAGCTTTATGTGGAGGATACTATGATTGATTCAAATTCTTCTAAGGAGGCCGATCCTCAAGAGGGAGAGGATGATGGAGGGCCATCTAAGCCTGCTATTCAAGATGTCCTAACTATAGGATTTGAAGAAAAGTCACAAGAATTGGAACAAGTTTAAGGAGCTGTAAGTGAGCCAAATGAAGTTATGGAGGAAGCAAAAATTAGGCTGAATTTGTTCTTACAATTCTAAGTCCTTTTGAAGTCATTTGGAGACTTCAAAATGTGTGTTTATGGACCTAATGAGCAAGAAGTTGAACTCCAAGCTTAGCAAACTTTTTAAGACATTTATTTTCATTGACTTTGGTTTGATTTGAAGACTTTATTTTGGTTTGTTTTAATTAGCTGTTTTGTGAGACTTTATTATAACTTTTTTTTAATGAGCTGAAACTGCAGATTAGGAATATGAGGAGTCGATTCTTGTGGCTGCCTGAAAATTTCCTATTTTAGCTTTGTTTTCCTATTTTGAATTTCAAAAAAATATATAAGACAAAGAGTGAGGTTTTCTCTCAATTTGGCAAGAGATTGTCTGGGTTTTGATTGTTTCTCCAAAGAACAATCGTTAGGTTTGTTTGTTTTCTGAAAACATTCAACTTTGTTCATTATTCTGTTTAATTTGATCGCTAGAATTCTGTCTGACCAGTTGTATGAGAAAATTCATAACCTTTTGTGTGATTATTATATTTAGTTGATTTCAAAGACATAGCGTTGTTCCCTTCTTAAACTAGAAATCTCCAGAAGGGTTTTCTACCCAGTTCTAACTCCAACCATCTCAAAATTTCTAGTTTTCCTAACCATCGCCAATCAACTGCCCAGCCAGACATATATTTAGGAAAACCAACCTAACTTATTCGTAGTTAACAAAAAGTTCTACAATTCACTTCTTTCCTAGAAACCAAATTCCCAGTCAATTAATCTAGAAACAACTTCAAATTCCTTGTTCTAGTTTTACCCAATAAACACCAAATTGCACAAAACTTTTCCAATAACCAACAGACTCTATTCGACCACTTTCATGCCATTCCTCCATCAATGGGAGGCAACCTATGATTTTAATTTTTTTTTGTTTTATCTTTTGCTTTATATTAGGTTTTCAATTTTATTTTTGTGTGTTTTTCGATACAATTTAATATCTTGGAAAAATCGAGCTAGTTTTCTCTCTCTCTCTCTTTCCTTTTCACAATGGATTGGAAGGGTATAGAAGGCAAAAGAATGAGGTGATGATGCAAATATAAGGTAAGGAAGGAATTCAGGAGTGACATGAGGAAAAGAATAAAAAACAAGAAAGCAGTGTAAAAATTACCAGTCCCAATTTTGAAGTCTCTGTCATGATCATGACACTCTTGTCTGCGATCATGATCCTATTTTGAGCCTTCTATCATGATCATAACAAAACATGGAAATTCCTCTCTATCATGATCATGACCCACTCAGTCACGATCACGAGCTATAAACAAGGCAGAATGAGAACATGCAATTTTTAAACCCCTTTTCCCTATTTTACCCCTCCTTTATTCTCCCTAACCTATATATTCACTCTCACCATCATCTTTCTTACCCACAACGCTCTCTCACTCTCTCTCCAGATCAAGAAGCTCAAATCCTCTCACTTTTCTCTACAACCCTCCTCAAAGTTCTTTCTCTCCCTACATTCTTCACACATCTCTTATTCCAAATGGGACTGCGAATTAAGCAGATGGTCAAACTCACTTAATCAAAGGGCAAGATGCAAGTGTCGAGGCGGGGATAAAGGAATCGAGAGGCGGATTATAGAGCACCCTTATGGATTTAATCGGAAGAGGAAAGTAACCATTTCCAAACCCTTAGCATTAAAAAGATTGTTGTGTCTATATATTTGGACTTTGAAATATTATAAAGAACTGGATTGAGAGAAAAGGTTTAACACTTAAGGGCTATTTGTTTCCATTTTTGTTTTTGGTTTTTTGCTTTTGTTTTCAAATTTAGTAAAAAAACCTGTTTGTTTGAGTTTTCAGTTTCTATTTTTGGTTTTGGTTTCTTCTGGTTTTCAAAAATTATGAAAACCATAAAAAGTGGCTTTTGTTTCCTGTTTCTGTTTTTTTCATAATCTGATTTACTTTTAAATAAATATTATTTAATTATTTAATTATTAATAAAAATTATGAATAATTTAATTCGAGGTTATATATTTAATAAATTAAAATTAATTATCAATAAAAATATTAATGATTTACTTTATTTAATTTTCATAATTAAATTATATGTAATTAAATTTTTAATAATTATTAATAAATAAAACTAAATTTAAAATATATAAATATTCAAATAAAATTTGATTTAATAATTAAAATATATTTCAAATAAACACGAATTTATAAATAAAATTTTAATTTTTAAATTATTTATTTTATTAAATAACATAATTTTATTCCTAGTTTGTTAAGAAATATTATATAAGAGATTAAATAATATATTTAATTAAAAAATTTATCTTTAAGTTTTATCTAATATTTAATTGTTATCAGTGATAAAAATATAACTACATTAACATTGACAACAAAACAGGTTATTGTTTTTATTTGAAAGAAAAACAGAAACAAAAAACTGAAAACGAAAACTAAAAACTACAACAGAAAAATAGGAGTAGAACCAAACGACCCCTTAGCGAACAGAATTCAATGGGAGGAATTTATATGTTTTAACTTTGTAGTTTATGAAGAAGTCACCCTTGAATTTTTCACATCCCTCTAATTTGAGAAAGGTAAATGGAAAGAATTATGGTTTCGATTGCAGGGTTGACTGTATGAGTTAAATTATGAAACTTTGTATGAAATCGATGGATTCCCAAAATCAATCATAGATTCCCAAAATCAATCATAGTAAACCAGCATAATAAATTATGTACCACACATTATTGGGTGGTTTCGATTGCAGGGTTGACTGTATGAGTTAAATTATGAAACTTTGTATGAAATCGATGGATTCCCAGAATCAATCATAGTAAACTAGCATAATAAATTAAGTACCACATATTATTGGGCCCTACTGACAAGGTTGGACAACTTCGACACTAAAAATGCACATAATGATATAATCCGTAACTTTAAACACTTATTGTACACAATTTTATGTGTCAAACCGTGTTTGAAAAAAGTGAAAGAAGCAAGTGTTCATTGAAGGAGCTATTTATTTTATTGTGTATAGATAATAACGTACAAGTTTGCACATTTTTAGTGCTCTTACTGCTTCTCTAAAAAACAGAAGCAATAATCTTGGCATAAGGCACTTGTTTACTACCATTGTCGATTATTATGGTGTTAACTATGATGGATTAACTATGCATTTTCCTAAGTTTCTTAACACTCGCCATTTTACTAGAGCTGAGATCTTAAAGTCCTACAATATGGAGCATCAAGATTTCAGTGCAAAATTGTTGGCCCCCTGAAAATTTTTTTTCATAAAATTAAGCATAATAGCTTATGGAATAAATGCATAGGATTGAATTGAGGGCATTTTTGGCAT
>JANZXR010034186.1:0-14198 GCA_027575705.1 Erythroxylum echinodendron | reverse complement strand
ATCTAAGTATTAATGAGACCTAAGAATAAATCCCTCAACCAAAATATTAGGACTTATGCCTTCCATTGATATAGCAAGAACTAGAATTCTTTTAGTGTTGGGTTATTAGGCAAACCCAGCCTACACTGCACGAATATGTTCAAACCATGGAAATTAGATTTCCAGATTAATAGGTTAGTCATAACTAGAATCGTTGATTTTTTAGGCAAACCCAAGGTCAACGTGGATAGAGGCGGAGTTGGGTAGTATACATGGGATGTATACGCATCAAAAGTTGATAACCCAATAAGTGTGCTAAATCAACAGTTGATGGCACAAGTCAATAGTTGCATAACTAAATGCAATAGTATGAATGATACCTACAGATTGACCTAAGGTAGTTTATTGGGTAAACCCAAGGTCATTCTTAGTGATATTAGATATCAACCTATTAGGAAAATTATAATTTTTTTCAGATTCGTAGTAAGGGCTATGGATTTGAATAAAATAGTGGGACCTATAATGCATGTGATTAAACTCCTTATCGATAAGCATTTATGTACATTCTAATGCTTTCTCTCATTCTTCTAGGTTATTGAATCACCGCGATGTCTTCATCTATTGTGAATTTACGCTCTCTACTTGACTCCAAAAAAAATCATGGGACTAAACTTCTTAGATTGGATACAGAATTTGAGAATTATTCTCAAACCTAAGAAACTAGGATATGTCCTAGATGAGCCATTTCTCGATCCCCTTGCTGCCGACGCTTCTGATGAGGATCAGAAAGCTTATAAGAAGCTATTGGATGATAGTGAGCTAACTAGTTGTATTATGCTAGCCTTTATGTCACCAGAATTGTAAAAGCAGCATGAGGCTATGGATGCTCATACCATAGTCTACCATCTAAGGGAACTGTTTGATGAGCAAACTCAGTATGAAAGGTTCGAGACCTCGAGGTTGCTTTTTTGCTCTAAGATGACTAAGGGATCGTCTCTAGTGTAGTACACGCTGAAGATGAATGGATACATTTAGAGGTTAGCCAGTTTGGGTTTTATAATGCATCATGAATTAAGTATAGAATTAATTCTGACTCGTTTGATCAATAGTTATTCACAATTTGTGCTTAACTATCGGATGAACCAAATCTTCACTTCGATACCTGAGCTGATTAATCTATCAAAACAGTTGAGCAAACTGTCAAGAAGGATAATAAGGTTATGATGTTGGTGGACTCTACTTCTGGTTCTTATAAGAGGAACCAAAAGAAGAAGAAGAAGAAGTCCAAGAAGCCAGTGGGAGTTGTAGCTAAGAAGAAGACAAAAGACAAGCACCAAAGGGAATATGCTTTCATTGCAACAAGGAAGGGTATTGGAAGAGGAACTGTAAAGCCTATTTAGAGTCACTGAAGCAGAAGAAGGCATTAGATGCTCCACCGTCTACTTCAGGTATATTATTTGTCATTGAGGTTAATACTATTTCTGATCATAACATTTCGGTGTTAGATACCGGATGTGTCTCACACATATGTGTTGATATGCAGGGGCTCAAGGATAATAGACCACTCAAGTAGGGATAGATGGACCTAGTGTGGGAAATGGAGAAAGAGTTCCTTTATCAGCTATAGGAACCTATGTTTTGGATCTTCCTAGTAGGCTAGAGTTAATTTTGGATAATGTACCCATTGTGACAAAAAACATTGTATCTGTTTCATGTTTTAATAAAACGAGATTTCATTTAACTTTTTCAAGCAATGGTTGTTCAATTAAGTTGAATGAAATGTTGTATGGTGCTACTACATTATGCAATGGTATTTACATATTAGATATGTGCAATCCAAATTTAAATATTAATTATAATAAAAGACAAAAACAGGATAACTTAAAATCATTTTAATTATGGCATTGTTGACTTGGCCATATAAGTGAGAGACGCATGACTAAGTTGTACAAGAGTGGTCGCTTAGGGTCATTTGATTATGAATCATATGACACATGTGAATCTTGCTTGTTAGGGAAGATGACTAAAATACCTTTTAAAGGAAAGGGTGAACGTGTGAAATGAGTTATTAAACCTAACACATTCTGATGTATGTGGTTCGATGTGGTGGTTTTATGTACTTCCTTACCTTTATCGATGGTTATTCACGATATAGGTATATGTATCTTATGAGATACAAGTCTGAAGCATTTGAAATGTTTAAACAATTTAGACATGAAGTAGAGAAAGAGCTTGGTAAAAGTGTCATGACACTTCGATCAGATTGAGGTGGTGAATACTTGAAGGAGGAGTTTCTAAGTTATCTCAGGGATAACGAGATTGTATCCCAACGGACTCCACCTTACACACCACAATATAATGATGTGGTTGAAAGGAGAAATCAAACCTTGTTAAACATGGTAAGGTCAATGATGGGCTTAGCAGATATACCGAAATTCTTTTGGGGTCATGCACTCGAGACTACTATTTATGTGATAAACAGAGTCCCTTCAAAAGTAGTTGATGTTACTTTATATAAGATATAGACTAACAAAAAATCCTATCTTTCTCAGATGAAAGTTGGGGTTGTCTGACTTACATAAAGCAAATTCAATTAGATAAGCTTAAAACGAAATTTGATAAATGTCTGTTTGTAGGATATTCTAAGGAAACAATTGGATATCAATTATATAATGCTTTAGAGTAAAAGGTGTTTGTCTTAAAGCATGCTGTCTTTTTAGAGAAAGAGTTTCTTTTAAGAGAAGACAATAGGAGCAAAGATGAACTTGTTGAAGTTTATGATGCTCAAACAGACACAAATTAACTACCTGAACATGAGATTGTTGCTCATAGAGATGAGACAACAGTTAAACCTTCTGACACACAAAATGTTCATAGGTCAAGTAGGATACGTAATGTTTTAAATAGATATGGATTTCTCGTAAGTGAACATAATTATTGGAGTAGTACTTTAAAGACAATAACCTTTAACACTTTTGTACTAACTTTATTTTGGTTAATAAAGCAAAAGGCATTTTTCATTAATTTGATATTCGTTTATATATGAATTGATATTGATTTTAAATCAAATTAATAAAGTCCATGATACAAAATATAGCATGAAGGAAATCATGATGAGATCATGATAATGAGATTCTTATCATGTGCAATTATTTTAGTATCTAAATAATCCCTAGTCATAGGATTAATAAGACAGGACATTATTAATCCGGACAGACTAGCACATGTTATACTTCTTGATTTGATCAAACAGTGGATCTCCATAAGCATGAGATGTTTAGAGTTAACATGTGGATGCTTACTAAAGGTAGTAAGTATATTAGATGACCCACAATGAGATTATCATATGGATGATCTATCAAATATCAATGCTCTTTAGACTTGAATTACTCAAGGATATCTTAGATACTAATCTTGTGCTTTGACATCATTCCTTGTTACCTCAAGGCGAGGTCACTCTTAGGGTGGTGATTAGGAAAGTTATTGGTATTCGAAGGTAATTGGGTAGCCAATAAAGAATTCACCACTCTTAATAGAAGAAGATGATACCTACGACCTCTTATTAGGGTCATTACTTAAGAGTCTTTAGCTAGAGCAATTATGTGTCATGAAGAGAGTCTTCAAGACTCATAGATCCCAAGACAAGAACTAGCATCACTTATACTAGATGTGACGTACTCAGTCTAGTGAGATTTGACACATAGTCCATACTCCAAACCAAGTGGGGTATAGTATCGTTAAAGGAAGGATTACACATTAATTGTCTATGGATAGGTTCGTAAGTCAGAGAATTAACTATCAAAGAGTTCGTGTGTTATTCCACTCATATTCTAACAAATTGGCATCATGAAACCCTTCATGATTTGCTTGAATTAAGAGTTAATTCAAGTGCCTAAAACAATTGGAACCTAAGGGTCACATGCATAAAAGATCAGATGAAAAACATACTGTTTATGACTATTTTTAAGTAGGCCACAATTATGGCTCATATAGAAAGTGAGCCTGATTTTAAGTAGGCCACGATCGTGGCTCATTGGCAACGATTGTGACCGAAGGCATAAATGAGTACATAAGTGAGTTCTTCACTTATGTACAAAAGAATCTTACTACTTTTTACACACTTAAGTGAGAGCATAAGGGCTCTAGAAGAGTTCTAGATTGAAAGAGAGGTGTTAAGAGTCTTGTTCTTGCAATTTATATAATTGTTGCATTAATCAAAGTGAATGCAACAAGAGTCTTGATCTTTCTTTTCATTTTGAGCATCTACTAGAACTCATCTAGTTTGGTGCTCAAATCACCCTTACACATTGTTTCTTCTTAATCTTTATGTGTTCTTAGGTGATCAAGGAAGGGTTTGGTGTTTACAACAACCCAAACAAGGAGAAGAAACAAAAAAGTTGGAGAAATAAAAGGTAAAAGTTTTATATTTAATGTTCTTTTACATATCTATACATGCATGTATGATTCTATTTGTTTTCGGGTTGTCATGATTTCAGAATTTAGATTCCGACACTTCCACTACATTCTCATGCATGGGATGCATGTATACATGGCAAATCTAACATTAGTATCAGAGCAAGTTTATGCATGTAATAGATGATGTATTGAATATGTGCAAAGTATTTGCTGGGTTCTGACTGACATGTATGTTGATTTGGAATAATGCGTGTAAATTGTAGAAAAATTGTTTTTTCTTATTTTCTTTTACAGAGATGTTTATAAGATGTTATATCATGTTTATGTCAAAGGAAATTGCAATTTAATGTCATTTGCTATTTTATTTCGAATTAATATCCAGACTGTTCATATGTTGGTTTCTAGGAATTTCTGTTAAACTGAATGCATGTGTTGATTTTGAGAATTTTTTTGTCTAATTTTCTTTCACAAAAATGTTTATAAGATGTTATGTTATGTTTTTGTTAAAGGAAAATGCAATTGAATGTCATTTTCTATTTTATTATGAATTTAGTTTCAGCCTGATGTATGTATGAAGTTCTGGGAAAGTCTAGAAATATGATGAACATGTAAATTCAATATTAATTTTTATAAATTTTTTATGAATTTTATGCATGCACATGCAAGATGAGATTTTTCCACGTGTATTAGATGTATGACACTTGTTGTTAAAATTATTATCTTTATGCATGCATGATGTAAAGTTTGACTAGTGTTAGAAGTAATATGACAAGTGTCATACACATGTGATGTGCTGGCTAATTCCTATTTATTAATTAATAATTCCTAAAATTTAGGCTCTAGAATTTTTTTAGACACATTTAGAATGTGAATAAGATTATGAATTAATTAAATTTGATTCAATTATTAAATCATGTCAAAGTCAACATTAGTCAACTTTTTGAAAGCTGATAGAATTGACTTACTTAATAACTAATATTATATGTATTTCGGCTATAAGACCTTAATAAAGTTATTATGTGATAAGAAATGTATTATTTTAATGCTAATAGCATGCTTAATGCATGAGCTTGAAATTGGGATTCCGAAAATTTTTCGAACATCTAATTGGTTCCTTTAGTGTCTAATAGGTTAACTTATTTATCTTGATGATTTTGGTCGTCAAGATAATTTTGGCTTATGCTGAATTTGTTTAGATAAATTTGAGATGACCTAGGGATATTATAGATGGATAATTGATGTATGCGAATTTTGGTAAGCTTAGGGATTATTTTAGAATTAATACAAGTAAAGCATAACATTTCTAGTGTGACTAGAAAAAAGGCTATATACAAAGATTAAGGTGTTTAATTTAGACATCAAAATAATTGAATTTTAAGGTTCCTAATCGAATAACATTCATAATTCGAATTAGTTGAGACTAACTTTAGTACTTGATTAGGTTTAAGAGTTTAATCGAATCACGAACTTTAGATACATGGTCAAGTCACAACTTAAATTAAACTTCCTTTGTTTGATATATGCATTAGATGCATTTTAAGGGTTGCTATGGACATAGGCTCAATTTAATTAAGTTCTCCATAATCTGAATATGTATATATATATATATACAATATCATCCAATCATTGATGAGATCAAAGAACAAATCTCTCAACCGAAATATTAGGACTTACGCCTTTCATTGATATGGCAAGAACTAGAGTTCTTTTAGAGTTGATCCTAATTAGAAGCGTTGATTTGTTGGGCAAATCCAAGGTCAATGTGACAAGAGGAGAAGTTGGGTTATATACATAGGATGCATACAAATCAATAGTTGATAACCCGATAAGTGTGATAAATCAACAGTTGATGGCACAAGTTGATAGATGTATAACTAAATGTGATTGGTATGAATGATATACCTACCGATTGATTGACCTAAAGTGGCTTGTTCGCTAAACCCAAGGTCATTCTTGGTGATATCAGATATCGAACCATTAAAAAAACTATAAGTTTTCTCGAATTCGTAGTAAGAGCTATGGATTTGAATAAGAATAGTAGGACCTATAATGCATGTGATTAAAGTCCTTATTGATATGAAATAGTATACATTCTAACACTTTCTCTCATTCTTCTAGGTTATTAAATTGCCACGATGTCTTCATCTAGTGTGAACCTACGCTCTCTATTAGATTCTAATAAACTTACGACACCAAACTTCTTAGATTGGCTATAAAATTTGAGAATTGTCTCAAATCTGAGAAATTAGGATAGGTTTTAGATGAACCACTTCCCGATCCCCTTGCTGCTGATGCGTCTGATAAGGATCAAAAAGTTTACAAGAAGCTTAGCTGGCTAGCTGTATAATGCTGGCCTCTATGTCACCAGAACTACAAAAGCAGCATGAGGCTATGAATGCTTATACCATAGTCTACCATCTAAGGGAATTGTTTAATGAGCAAGCTCGGTTTGAAAGGTTCAAGATCTCAAAGTTGCTTTTCTGTTCTAAGATGGCTAAGGGATCATCTCCAGTGCAGTACGCACTGAAGATTCACTGCACTGGAGATGTATTGATATATTGAGAGGTTAGGCAGTTTGAGTTTTATAATGGATCAAGAGTTAAGTATAGAATTAATTTTGACTGGTTTGACTAATAGTGATTCACAGTTTGTGCTTAACTATCAGATGAACCAAATATCCACATCAATACCTTAGCTAATTAATCTGCTCAAAACAGTTGAGCAAACTGTCAAGAAAGACAATAAGGTTGTGATGCTGGTGGACTCTTCTTCTAGTTCTCGCAAGAAGAATCAAAAAAAGAAGAAGAAGCCAAGAAACTAGTGGCAGGTGTAGCCAAGAAGAAGGCAAAGGAGCCAACTTCAAAGGGGATATGCTTCCATTGCAACAAGGAAGGACATTGGAAGAGAAACTGTAAAGCTTATTTAGAGTCACTGAAGCAGAAGAAGTCATTAGATGCATTACTGTCTACCTCAGGTATGTTCTTTGTCATTGAGGATAATACTATTTCTGATCATAACATTTGGGCATTAGATACTGGATGTGGCTCACACATATGTGTTGATATGCAAGGTCTCAAGGATAATAGATCGCTCAAGAAGGGAGAGATAGACCTACGTGTGGGAAATAGAGCAAGAGTTGCTGCATTATCCATAAGGACATATGTTTTGTATCTTTCTAGTGGGCTAAAGTTAGTTTTGGAAAATTGCTATTACGTACCTTTTGTAACAAAGAACATTGTATCTGTTTCATGTCTTAACAAAGTGAGATTTCGTTTAACTTTTTCAAGCAATGGTTGTTCAATTAAGTTAAATGAAATGTTGTATGACACTGCTACATTATGCAATGGAATTTACATATTAGATATGTGCAATCCAATTTTAAATATCAATGACAATAAAAGACAAAAATGAGATAATCAAAATCATCTTAGTTATGGCATTGTCGACTTAGCCATACAAGTGAGAAACGAATGATTAAGCTACACAAGAAAGGTAGCCTAGGGTCATTTGATTATGAATCATATGACACGTGTGAATCTTGCTTGTTAGGCAAGATGACTAAATTGCCTTTTAAAGGAAAGGGTGAATGAGTGAATGGGTTATTAGACCTAATACATTCTGATGTATATGGTCCGATGTTCATTCATACCAGAGGTAGTTTTGTGTACTTCATTACTTTTATCGATGATTATTCATGATATGAGTATGTGTATCTAATGAGATACAAGTCTGAAGTGTTTGAATTGTTTAAACAATTTAGACATAAAGTAAAGAAACAACTCGGAAGAAGTATTAAGATACTTCAATTAGATCGAGGTGGTGAATACTTAAACAAGGAGTTTCTAACTTATCTCGAAGATAATGAGATAGTATCCCAGTGGACTCCACCTTACACACCGCAATATAATGGTGTGGCAAAAGGAGAAACTAAACCTTATTGGAGATAGTAAGGTCAATGATGGCCTTAGCAAATCTGCCAAAATCCTTTTGGTGTTATGTACTCGAGATTACTATTTATGTGACAAATAAAGTCCCTTCAAAGGCAGTTGAGGTTACTCCATTTAAGATATGGACTAACAAAAGGCCCTATCTTTCTTATATGAAAGCTTGGGGTTGGTCCAACTTATGTGAAGTGGATTCAATCAGACAAGCTTAAAGCGAAATCCAATAAATGTCTGTTTATAGGATATCCTAAGGAAACAATTGGATATCAGTTCTATAATGCTTTAAAGCAAAAGGTGTTTATCTCAAAGTATGCTGTCTTTTTAAAGAAAGAGTTTCTTCTAAAAGAAGACAGTGGGAGCAAAGTTAAACTTCATGAAGTTTATGATGCTTAAACAGGCGCAGATTAATTGCCTGAACCTGAAATTGTTGTTCATATAGATGAGACAATAGTTGAACCTTTAACACATAAAATGTTCGTAGGTAAAGTAAGATACATAATGTTCTAGAGAGATATGGATTTCTCGTAAGTGAACAAAATGATGTATTGCTCATAGAGGAAGATGAGCCTACAACCTATGAAGAGGCTCTGAAGAGTTCAGAATCTAAAAAGTGGCTTCAAGCCATGAAGTCTGAAATGGATTCTATATATGAAAACCAAGTATGGATCTTGGTTGACCTACCAGAGGGTTAAAACCCATAGGGTACAAGTGGATTTTTAAGAAGAAAATCGACATGGAAGGTAATGTGATTACATATAAAGCGAGGCTAATCGCTAAAGGTTATCGCAAAGATAAGAAATTAACTATGACGAGACATTTAGCCCCATAGCCATGCTTAAATCCATTAGAATACTCCTAACCATTGCTTCTTATTATGATTATGAAATATGAAAAACGGATGTGAAGACGACTTTTCTAAATGGAAACCTAGTTGAGGATGTGTATATGATACAACCTGAGGGCTTCATATCAAAAGATGGTAGAAAGTGTATGCAAGCTTCATAAATCTATTTATAGATTGAAGCAAGCATCTAGGAGCTGGAACATTCAATTTGATGAGACAATCAAAGAGTTTGGTTTCTCACAAAATCCTGATGAATCTTATGTGTACAAGAAGGCTAGTGGGAGTGCTATCATATTCCTTGTGTTATATATAGATGACATATTACTAATAGAAAATGATATCTCAAGTTTGCAATTAGTCAAAATTTGGTTGTCCCTGAATTTTTTCATAAAAGACCTTGGAGAAGTAACATATATATTGGGAATGAAGATCTATAGAGATAGATCTAGGAAGTTGCTAGGTCTTTCACAGTCAACATATATAAATAAAGTGCTAAATAGGTTTAACATGGAGCAGTCCAAGAGAGAGTTTCTTCCTATGACTCATAGGATAAAACTCTCAAAATCTATATATCCCAAGACACAAGATAAGAGGACTTATATGAATATGATCCTATATGCTTTGGAAATAGGATCAATCATGTATGCTATGTTATGTACAAGACCCGATATATCGTATACTCTAAATGTTACAAATAGATATCAATCGGATCTTAGTGTATGTCACTGGGTGGCTGTCAAGAATATCCTAAAGTACTTAAGAAAGACAAAGGATGTATTCTTGATATATGGAAATGGAGATCTTGTAGTGAGCAGGAATAAGGATGCCAGTTTTCAATCTGGCGAGGATGACTCCAATTCCCAGTCAAGTTATGTTTTCACACTGAAAGGTGGAGCAGTCAGTTGCAAGAGTTCCAAACAAGAGACAACTGTATATTTGACCACCGAGTCAGAGAACATTGTAGTTGTGGAAGCGGCAAAAGAAGCTATTTGGATTAAGAAGTTCATTATAGAACTTGGAGTGGTTCTAAGTATAGTAAACCCAATACTATTGTACTATGAAAACAATGGGGATATTGCTCAAGCTAAAGAATCAAGGTCTCATCAAAGGTCCAAGCACATATTTAGGAGATATCATCTAATCAGGGAGATAACTAATAGAGGTGATGTGAAGATAGAGAGTGCCCACAAATTAGAACGTCGCTGATCCTTTGACTAAGCCACTTTCTCAAATAAATTTGACTCTTGTGTACTCGCCTATAATATTAGATACAAAGGCGATTGGCTGTAGTACAAGTGGGAGATTGTTAAAGTAGTGCTCTAAAGGCAATCACCTTTAGCAATTTTGTACAAACTTTATAAAGCAGTGCTCTAAAGGTAATCACCTTTAGCAATATTGTATAAACTTTATTTTGATTAATAAAGGAAAGGCAATTTTCATTAATTTGATATTCGTTTATATATGAATTGATATTGATCTTAAATCGAATTAAGGAAGTCCATGATACAAAACATAGCATGAAGGAAATCATGATAATGAGATTCTTATCATGTGCAATTATATTAGTATCTAAATAATCTCTGGTCAAGGATTAATAAAATAGGACATTATAAATCTAGAAAGGCTAGCACATATTATACTTTTTGATTTGATCAAAAAGCGGATCTTACAAACTGTAAGCATGAGATGTTTAGAGTTAACATGTGGATGCTTACTAAGGGTAGTAAGTACATCGAAACCCACAATGAGATTATCATATGGATGATCTATCAAATATCAATGATCAATCTCATTATAGCAATGGTGCAAAATATCCTTAGACTTAAGATACTCAAGGATATCTTAGATACTAATCCTATGCTTTGACATCATTCCTGATTATCTAAAGACGAGGTCGCTCTTAGGGTGGTAATTGGGTACAAATATTGGTATTTGAAGGTAACTGGATAGCCAATAAAGAATTCACCACTCCTTATGGAAGGAGATGATACCCACGACCTCTTGTCGAGGTCATTACTCAGGAGTCTCTCACCAGAGCAGTTATGTGTCATAAAGAGAGTCTTCAGTGACACATAGAGTAATGAGATCCTAAGACAGGAACTAACATCACTTAGACTAGATATGACATAGTCAGTCTAGTAGGAGTTGACACATTGCCTATACTCTGAACTAAGTGGGGTATAATATGGTGAAAGGACAGATTGCACAGTAATTGTCTATGGATAGGTTCATAAGTCAGAGAATTAACTATCGAAGAGTTTACGTGTTAATCCACTTATATTCCGAAAAATTGGCATAATAAAACCCTTTATGATTTGCTTAAATTAAAAGTTAATTCAAGTGCCCTAAAATAACTAAGAACCTAAAGGTCACACGTATAAAAGATCAGATGAAAATATATTGTGTATGATTATTTTTAAGTAGACCACGAATGAAGGTGAGCCTAATTTTAAGTAGGCTACGATGGTGACCAAAGGCAAAAATGATTAAATAAGTGAGTTCTTCACTTATGTACACAAGAGTCTTACCACTTCTTACACATTTAAGTGAGAGAATAAGGGCTCTAGAAAAGTTTTAGTGTGAGAGAGAGGTGCTAAGAGTCTTATTCTTGCAATTTATCCTATTGTTGCATGAGAGTCTTGACCTTTCTTTTCATTTTGAGCATCTACTAGAACTCATCTAGTTTGGTGCTCAAATCACCCTTACTCATTGTTTCTTCTTGATCTTTACATGTTCTTGGGTGATCAAGGAAGGTTTTGGTGTTTGCAACAACCCAAACAAGGAGAAAAAACAAGAAAGGAGGAGAAACAAAAGGTAAAAGTTTTATATTTCATGTTCTTTTACATATCCATGCATGCATGTATGATTCTGTTTGTTTTCGGGTTATCATGATGTTGGAATTTAGATTCTGGCACTTCCACTAGATTCTCATACAAGGGATGCATATATATATGGCAAACCCAAAAATAATGACGTATTGTTCATTGAGGACGATGAGCTTACAACCTATGAAGAGGCTCTGAAGAGTTTAAAATCTAAAAACTAGCTTCAAGCTATGAAGTTTGAAATGAATTCCATGTTTGAAAACTAAGTATGGACTTTAGTTGACCAACCAGAAGGGCTAAAATCCATAGGGTGCAAGTGGATTTTCAAAAATAAAATCAATATGGATGGTAATGTGATACCTATAAAGCGAGAC
Source organism: Erythroxylum echinodendron (assembly GCA_027575705.1). Lineage (NCBI taxonomy): Eukaryota > Viridiplantae > Streptophyta > Magnoliopsida > Malpighiales > Erythroxylaceae > Erythroxylum > Erythroxylum echinodendron. Next base: position 1,816 of record JANZXR010034186.1, on the reverse strand, counting down.
TAGTCACTAAAGGTTATCGTCAAAGACAAGGAGTTGACTATGACTAGACATTTAGCCCCGTAGCCATGCTTAAATCCATTAGAATACTCCTAGACATTGCTACTCATTATGATTATTAGATATGGAAAATGGATGTGAAGACCGCTTTCCTGAATGGAAACCTAGCTGAGGATGTGTATATAATAGAACCTGACGGTTTCATATCTAGAGATGGAAAAAAGGTACGCATGCTTTAAAAATCCATTTATGAATTGAAGCAAGCATTTAGGAGTTGAAATTTCTGATTTGATGCAACAATCAAAGAGTTTGGTTTCTCACAAAATTCGAATGAACCTTGAGTGTACAAGAAGGTTAGTGGGAGTGTTATCATATACCTTGTGTTATATGTGGATGACATATTACTAATAGGAAATGATGTCTCAAGTTTACAATCTGTCAAAATTTGGTTGTCCCAAAATTTCTCCATGAAAGACCTTAGAGAAGTAACTTGTATATTGGGAATAAAAATCTATAAAGATAGGTCAAGGAAGTTGCTAGGTCTTTCATAGTCTACATACATAGATAAAGTGCTAAAGAGGTTTAGCATGGAGCAGTCCAAAAGAGGGTTTCTTCCTATGACTCATAGGATAAAACTCTAAAAATCTATACGTCCCAAAACATAAGATGAGAGGACTCGCATGAGTTTGATCTCGTATGCTTCAGCTATAGGATCAATCATGTATGCTATGGTATGTACAAGACCATTTCATGGGAATGTGTTAGCTCGTTCTATTTATAGACCTCCCAAACCATTTTGATGTGCTTATGTGTTGACAAGTTTATTGAATGCATGATTTGGGTTGCTTATAAAGTATTTGATAAATTAAGAATTTGGATATATGTGTTTCATGATGCATTGTGAATTTTGCAATGGTTTTGCTTGTTACTAGTTATAAAATTGTTACCCACGAGCTTTAAGCTCACCCCCTTTCCATCCCATCTATAGGTTATAAGCAAGAGATCGAGCGATCGAGCATAAGGGCTTTACTCCGGATTATGCTTATTTTGTATTTTAAGTTTGTTTTTGTAAACAAGGCTTTAATTGCATTTTGAGCAATTCTACTTTGTGTAAATTATGTAGTTTTTGGACTATGACGTATTGTGGCTTGAAATGCCCATTAAAGCTTTGTAAAACTCTTGTCTTTTAATGATAATGAATTATGATTGTGTTTTTACTCTTGACTCACAAAGTTTGTAGATTGCATTTTTTCAAGCATTTATAAGGGTAAAATTTTGTGTTTTGACTTCTAGGGCAAATCTGTACTGATTTAGGCTGAATTAAACAGACTTGTACTTATAGAATTTGTATATGTTCATGTTTACCTTTTGAAGAATTGCCAGGGTTTTTGTGGGAAAAATTGTATTTGTATGTGTATTAAGTAGTGTTGGATGTCTGGAGTCTGGGTTGCTAATTCGAAGGTTTCACTGCGGCGAAGCTAGAAGTTTGGCCGCAACGAACCTTTCCTGAGAGCTTCTCTCATTTAAATTTGGAAACTTCACCGTGGTGAAGCTAGACGTTGGCCGTGGGGAACTTTTCCCAAAAGGTGCGTAGTAGTATTTCCTTAGTTTCGCTGCGACGAAACTTTAAGATGCTGCTATTTTCATTTCGATGTGAACCTTTCAGCCTTCCAGGCACATGATCTTCACCTGATCCTCTCGAATAGTAGCCTCAAAATAAGTGTAACACCCCATTACCCTAAGGTACGTACCGGGACGTCCGTAGGTCATTCCGACACATATCCTAAGATAAGGGAGCGCTACGTGCAATCACTACAGA